>CM051262.1:61876156-61961156 GCA_027921565.1 Artemia sinica
TTTTTTCAACGCAGCCGAAATTTCAGGAAATTAGGTCTTTTAGGATGATAACCCCCTCAGAGCCCTCAGTGGAAGGGTTGAAAGTTATGCCCTGGGGGCATATAAGGTTTATACAGAAAGTTGTTGCAGAAATTTCAAAAAGGGCTCATTTGTTTGAAAATTGAAATTGCCCTTTTTAATAGTCGAAGCGAGTGGAGAGTAGTTGCCCCCCTCTCACGCCCAACATTTCCCCAAACACATTCAATCAAAGTTTAGAGATAGCCATTTTGTTCAACGTAGTTGAAAGTTCTGGAAATTATGAATTTAAAGATGACAACCCCAGAGACCCCAGGGCAAAGATTGTAAGTTGTGCCCTGGGGGGGCATATGAGGTTTTTATAGATAGAGTTGTCATAAAAAGTTAAAAAGGGGCTCATTCAACTGGAAATTCAGAGGGCTTGTGCCCTTTTTAATAGTCAAAAGTGATTGGAGAGTAACTAACCACCCTCTCACGCGCACCATTCCCCAAAACACATCCAATCAAAATTTTCAGATAGCCATTTTGTTCAACGTAGTAGAAAATTTTGGAAATTATGTCTTATAGGATGACAACCCCAGCCCTTAGGGCAAGGGTTGTAAGCTATGCCCTGGGGGCATATAAGGTTTTTATTGAAAACGTTGACGTAGAAACTTCAAAAGGGCTCATTTGATTGGAAATTGAAAGGGCTAGTGCCTTTTTTAATAGTTGAAAGTGATTGAAGAGCGACTAACGCCCCTGTCACGCCCACCATTTTCCAAACACATCCAATCAAAATTCTGAGATAGCCATTTTGTTTAACGTAGTTGAAAGTTCTGGAAATTACGTCTTAGAGGATGACAACCGCCCTCACAGCCCTTAGGGTAAGGGTTGTAATTTATGCCCTGGAGGCATATAAGGTGTTTATAGAAAGCGTTGTCATAGAAACTCAAAAAGGGCTCATTCGATTGGACATCGAAAGGCCTAGTGCCCTTTTTAATAGTCGAAAGTGATTGGAAGGCTTGAAATTTTTATAGTAAAGATCGATGTGGGTATAATGTATGATTTTTTTTTTTTTTTTTTTTTTTTTTTTTTTTTAGGCCAGGGCACTTCGTATCGAAGGAGTTATCGTAGGAACTTCGAAAAGGGCTCATTCTCCTCCCATTTTCCTTTATGTTTAAAAACTAAATGTTGCCTTAGGATTAAATCAAAATGAACTGTGTTGATACTAATTCCAAATAAGGCATCTCAGCAGTATCCCAAGAACGACTGAGGGTATTATGTTCAATCTTTCGGGGCTACTCCTGCTCTTAAAATGTAACCAAACCAAAATAGCGTAAGTGTATCCAAGCTATCAAAGAAAGTAAACAGATTTTTTGCGAATGGTATCAAGTTTTCCATCTCAGGTCAAGTAGTGGAAGTATGAAACTAAATTAAACACTACTATTTGTGTCCAGATTTTTACAAGGGTGTATGTTGTTAAAAATTGCTGAAAATTTTTCTCCAGCATACAAATAGTAGGCCAAACTATGTAGTCTTACACAAAACGAAAGATTTAAAGTATTATTTCTTTTTCCCTGAAAAGAGTATGTCAATATAAAACGGACAGAAATTAATCAAAAAAAACTTTTTCACAAAACAAGTTTTTTCAAAGAAAAGTAAAGAACTCCATTAAACAAAAAATAAGCAAAAATAAAATCAAATAATCTACTAAGCGTGAAACTACCACAAATCAGCATCGATAAATAAATGAAACCCAAAACGAACAGAAAATACAATAAATAACCGAGTCAAACTCAAAACGAGCAAAAATCAACACAAGTTGGCCTCAAAACCCCTATGCCTTCCCAAGGCCAGAACATAATATGCACTTTACTGAAAAAAATAAAAATGAATGTGCATTGTCAGTTTAATATAATTATACTGATATTTAGTAATCAAAATGTTAATATTATTTGATATTTATTAAAGTTATAAAAGCAAAAACATTTATATTTTTTCAGTAAAGTGCAAATTATGTTCTGGCCTTGGAAGGCATAGGGGTTTTGAGCCCTACTCATGTTAATTTCTGCTCGTTTTGAGTTTGACTTGGTGATTTATTGTAATTTCTGTTCGTTTTGGGTTTCATTTATTTATCGATGCTGATTTGTGGTAGTTTTTCACGCATGGTAGATTATTTGATTTTGTTTTTGCTCATTTTTTGTTCAATGGAGTTCTCTTACTTTTCTGTGAAAAACATATTTTGTGGAAAAAGTGTTTCAATTAATATGCAAAAAATAAAAATAGGATTTCTCTCTTCATCCCAGACAGACTATATTCCCTAAAAAATCGTAGCCTCAAGATATAGTTTTCGATATTTTTAATACCCCCCCCCTAGAAGATCCTTTGAAAAGAATTAAAAATATGAGAATCTACGAATACAAAACTTAACTCATTTTTACGTTGTTTTTTTTCTCCTTCCTATTGGATCTTTCGTTACACCAAATCTTTTAGAACCTACATATGAGCTGTGTGCTTGAATATTCTCTGATGCTCAATTTTTACCCAGCTAGTATAAAGTCGTGTTAACAGTACAGATCAATCAAAATAATGAGGGTCACCAAATTCCACTTAGTGCTACTACTACTAAAAACCCGATAAAGGGTTTAGTTTAAGGAGGCCTGATCACTACCCAGCATTCCTGATCCACCCTACCCTAGTTAAAGTTTATGCTTCATCCACATCCCGTAAATTTCGGAAATATTTAAGATCCCTTTCTGAGTCTCTTCCCTCCAGTTAATCAATATACAAAATGTTGCACCGCATGGCAATCATTTACAAGCTATTCCCACATATTACTTCAGTTTTATAGACCTGACCTGTTACATAGAAAAAAAAATTATAGAGATTTTGACCTATAGCATCAAGTGCAAAATTTGATCTTAATTTATGTGAGTTTCAATATCATGTTCAGAGTTATTGCGATTACGAGGGGTTTCCACCCCCCTAAAAAAACGCTGTTCTTAATCCATCAATTCAAGTTCTTTGTCATATTGATTGCATTTGCCCTCCCTCTTCCTCTTTGTATTGACTTGAAAGAACTTTCATAGATAGTTCGATAATTGGGCCTAAAAATACCTTTTGAAGCTTCAGCCTTCTCCTCTCCATTTAACACAAAAAAACACTTGTATTTGTTATTATATCTCCAAAAAAAGAGATAGGAATTCCCACAACACGTTTCTCTGGTTTAATAGCTGGGGTGCAACTATACAAAGCTCTACAATTATTTGTACTAATACCAAAACAGTCTACCTAGCCATTTTATTGTGCATTGACTATATATGTCTAGAAATGAAAAGTCCACCACCACACGGCAGTAAGGCCTCTGAAACTGGGAATCCTCATTATTAGATGTTCAATAGTTCTAAGCCGATTGGCAATCTTAGAAGTTCTGTTCGACGACATTTCGGCCCCATTTGGGCCAAATTTGTATTTTTTGCAGACAAAAGGACAGAAATCGACCTCCTGTTATGGCCCGATGTATTATGTTGCTTAAAATAGCAATAGAACTCTAAATTTCCATTTGGAAGAGCTTTTCACGATAATGTGCGACCGTTTTTAATAGAATCACATCTAAAAAAAAAAGCAAATTAAAAAAACAAAAGAAGTGCATCTTTGTCCATCTTTTTCGGAAAAAATCGATTTTCATAATTTTGAAGAAATGAGCTTCAAACCTCCAGTCTAGGGTCGTCATAAACCAAAACTCTATTTTTTCTTGCTTCAATTTCCATTATCAAGGGCCGATCTTTACCGTGAAGGATACCATTTAATACTACGAGCACTATGAAAAGCGATATTTATTAAAGGAGAAGTAGTTTTATCCTAGTAAAATGTTAACAGTAATTTAACTAATCACATTAACATGCTTTAAAGTTAACTTAAGTGCCTACTACAAACCGTTAATTTTTCAGAAATCTCAGTTTAAATCTTTAATTCTGCGTAATTAATTCCTTGCAAAATAGGTAATCGCTTATAAAACTTTTAATACGCACGCAATTAACAATTCCAGAAATATATAACACCTAAACATATTTAAAACACAAACAATTATGCCTTTTCGGAAATGCTATAACTTTTAAATAGGCTATATTTGTGAATTATGTCTAACTGTACCATAATAAGTTCTACACCACAGTTTAAGTTCACTTTAAAGCAAAATACTGTAACTCGAATAAATTTACATGCATACCTTAGGGGTAGAGCGCAACTAAGAACAAATATTTAGAATATAAACTCGAAAAACACACCTATATGCTAGTTTCACGGACTTATCAATAAAGTAGAAATGTAGAAGAACTGTCATTAGTACAACAGTTAGTAGATAGAAGGAGTCATATACTGGCAGTTCAGTGTCACAAGGAAGACAGATAGATAAGTTTGATCTATACCCCCAAGGGCATGCTCCACATCCTGAATATACACCATTAGAATAAATTCTGCCACAGTACAATCCTGGACAAGGCTTTGGAATAGTTGTAAGACCTAGAATGGGAATTAGAAATATAAAACAAAGACAACTTTGATGATATTTTGGTCTTGTGTTAACTTATCATAAATTCGTATTCACAGTATTTTGATAATGCATAAAACTCTTCACTGGCATTTGATTTTAAAACCTCCAATACACCACAGTTTATCATCGGTTTTAAAGCTATATTACCCGATTTTTCAAGAAAATTTCCCAAGTAAAAAAAAAAAATACTATTTTGAATGCTTATCTAGAAAAGAATACTATTGAATATAAACAGTAAGCCCAGTAGCAATCTGGTGCCGTCTTGGTTGAATAAATGTACGAAATCACAGTAAGTCTGTCTAACGTCCAACTAGCTATAATTACAGGGTTACAGTCTTTAGCCTAAAACCGTCAGAAAAATCAAGGAATTTAATGTCAAAATAATACCAGTCAATACCAAGCCTTGGTATAACTTCAAAGAATTACCTCTGACCACCACGCTAGGAAGTCACGTTAGAGTAGGGGAGTACGTAAGCAAGTATAACCGTGCAGAAAAAATACCTAGAGTCAAAACCCCATAATCTCAATCACGAGATTGAGGGGTTTTCTGGTATCACCAAAGTGATGAAATACTAAAACTACATTTGGGAGGTTCGTTTTCCCGAATTACACCAATTTAACCTTATAGAATTTAAAACCCTAGCCAGAATATAGGGTAAAAGAAAGGACTCACTTCTATTCAATTCATGACCTATTACCAAACCGAACTAAAACACCACCTCTGGTGTTTACTAAAACGCCACTAGCGTGAGGAAAACGACCAATCAGAGGTAGTCAAAACCAGTGGACCCGATCAGTAAAAATACTGATTGCAAGAAAGAAGATCAATGTCTCTGGAAGCTGAATCTTCAACTATCAAGTCACCTGCATGTGGTGACTCATCCCCTTAAAATCGAGAAAGTTGAGACTTAATTAAGTGGTAAATCCAGCCGTGAAAAGGATGACTCATGGCTTTGCACATAAGTAAAACATGGGAACTTTAGACAAGGAAGAAGAAGGAGAAAGGGTATTTATCTGATAAATCATTGGGTATCCTACAACACTCAATAAATATCCATAGTATATATTTATCAGCATAACACCAGGAAGCTTTTAATGCTTTCCAGACCCGATTTTGCCAGCCGAAGAAATGAAGTTTCGGGGTTACGCAAACGGATGAGAAAGAATAGTTGCCCAGATAAAAAAAAATTTTCATCGGTTAACATGATATACAAGCTGTCTGAGCTTTATTGTTTCTAAGAACTTTTGATAGCATGCCTGATAGCTGCTTAAATAAACGTAAACTTTCAATTTTCAAACAATTATTTGAACGTGAAAAAAAATCTATACTAAATTATATTTAATTTTTTTTTTCAAATTCTTATGGATGTTCAAATCAAATAGAATACATGCCTAATTTAGAGTCTTCAGTCACACTCTTAGGTAGGAGAAAAATGAGTACAAATACGTTTTGATGAATACTACTGCTTCTTCTAACAACTGGCAGCAATACCTAGCCACCTGAGGTCAACAAAGGTACAAATACATCCCATCTCCTCCTAAACACCACTCTGTTTGGAACTTCACTCGCAACTCCCTTCCACAGCATTCCCATTTTCATGAAATTTTCCCTGACATATTTCCCTCCAACTCAAGGACACCTTGCTTTTCGTAGGGTTCAAGCTGGACAGCGAAAATTCCTATTCTATTAAAACTCGTCATACTTAATTCGGAAAAAAATGACCTTACTATCTTAAGTTTTTAATAAATATAAAAATTGAAGAAGGATTAAGCCACATTTTTTGTTCAGCTTATTGCTTCATATAGAGTGATTTGAACAATTTCCTAAAACTATCTTTTGACAATTCCTCTGAGAATACCTAGCATATCTTCGAAAGCCTTAGAGGCACTGGTGCTTCACAATCATGCTTGGCCTGTGTCATTATCATGACTTATAGTGTCCTGATCTCAGTTCTAATACATTTTTTTCTATTTTTTTTTTTTTCAGCTGAAAAAAAAACAAAACACAACACACCTAAATTTTCTATCTTCTTCTACACTTCACCGCATCCACTATCATTACTAGTAATACAACCTAGGTAAGTGGCATACTCTAGCCAGTCTATTTTCTCACAATTTCATATCAATTCTTCCTCCTTACTCATTCCTAATTTTGTCTTCTATATTTTAAATTTCAAAACCCCCTCTAGAATCCTGAATCTCTAAGATCCATTTATTTTGCAAGCACTTATACTTCGGACGCTCAAATCACCATCTACACACAATCTAAGTTTACGACAGGATAATGGCAACAACCTTCTCGTGTTTTTCCTTGAGAGTATATGGGCTTACTGCTGGTAATTTCAGTCACCACCCAGCAATTGCCCAACCTGCCCAGTATATGGCCATGACTCGAGGTATTTTGTGAAATACACCGCCAAAACAGTGAGGATTAAAAAGTTGATGCCATTTTATGAAGTGCAAGAGGGGATTCACAATTCTGAGTAAAGATTGAGGGAAACGTTACAGTACACAAAGTGCGGTGTTGTCTTTGCCCAAGCCTACCAAACAGCACAGGAGCCCAAGCCTTGTTTTAGCCATGCAAAGACTGTCCTGTCATTTGGCATATAATTTTGTATGCTATCAATAAACACCAGCTGGCGAACCAGAGGGGATACTGAGATGACATACTGGAGGCTCAACCCAAAATCGACTCCTGTAAAATGTTGCATTGACTCTCTTCTAAAAATTGGGTTCCATTGACTGGATGTATAGCGGGAAAAATGTATGAACAATAGAAAATTGTACATCGGTAAATAATGTCAAAATCAGTAACTAGGGACTTTAAATAACTCGAATGCTTAAATGTTAAATGTGGAATGTGGGCGAGTTATCTGGGCCAATGCTTGTGGAAGATATAGCCTCAGAGACCCTAGGGGAAGGGTCCGTAGAAACACAAGATCGGCCAACAATGGCTACCGAGACCATGACCAGAGAAGGAAGAACCCCCTGGACATGTGAAGCACAGACCTACGGCGCAAGAAAAAGTTTCTTAAAGAGTGTTAAGAAGTGGGAGAAAGAAATCCTCTTCCTAGTATCATTTCTGAGGACAGGATGCTCCTTGCTGTTGAAGGTTGGCGAGTAATGACTGACTTTCCCCTCTCTTTTCAGATACGATTGCTGCCTGCCAAAGCTGGCCTGAAGCTGGCGGTTTGGGCTCTCTAGAAGAAGGGGGAAAACAATGGTGGAAACCTTGACATTACCGAAAAGGCTCGTCAAGAAAGGAAATATAAAGAAAGAGACAAGCTCTACATCAAAGTACCACACCTGAGTGAGCACCAATAGTGTTGCAGACTAGGCTTGACAATGGGAGGGTCCCTAAAAATAGAACCAGGGAAAAACAGAACAAAAATGCCTAGGTGGCTTTACCAAAAAAAAAAAGAGCTCCACAGAGGCTTCTAAGGTCAAATCAATCAGAGTGAGAAGCAGTCGAGAGCTTAAATAAGAGACGAAAGCTTAAAATAACAGGACGTCCATAGCATTATAAATGCTCAGGGTGATAAAATTTTAAGATTAATTGACTTCTGTCCAGACATTTTCTCCACAAGACTGGAGCAGGTACTCCATCAAGATCCGATGTTGGGATGAAAAAACCCCACTTGGGCGAAGAAAGTGATGAATGGTTCTGAGATGGAAACACCCAGCTTGGGCATCACGAGACGCACCTCCAAAGAAAAAGTGCACTTTGGAGGACCTCTAATGCGGACAAGCATAAAGGTTAGAGAGCCATATGGTGTCCCACTAAAGGTTCCTTATGGGGGAAAAGATTAATATATCCAGTTCTCACATCAAGAAAGGCGTAAAATATACTCATAGGGCCATTGACGTTGCCCTAGTGGAAGAAAATGAGAAGGGTAACTTCTGATTCCTAATTGGGATGAGGAGAAATGCGTGTCTTAGACCGTTAAAGATAAAGGTATGATTCCCCCCTCCCCCCCACCCCCGAAGAAGGCAAAGTTATACCTTCATCTCACACATAAGTTTATTATATGCCACCATATGAGTCTCAAGGCTAGAATGCTGTAAGAAGAATTGCATCACTGCCAGGTCGCCTCATATAACTTTTGGGGCTGCTGGCAAAACTCCAGACATTTATAGAAAAGGTACTAGAGCTTTGGACTTTTGCAAAGCAATTCATGCCTAACTTAATAAACACATGAGGCAAGCATCACACTAAGAGCATATATTTATGATTCTAAGAGCTTAGACACTTGGAAACATCCAATGACTGTTCTAAGAAGGTTGTAGCCATTACAATTAAAAATTTAATTGATTGTGGCATGTAATGCTTAGCTCTGTATATATGCCTAATGATGAAAAAAACGCCCACCACTAAAAGTAATAGAACTGGTAGAATAATATAAGAAAAAATAAATATCCATAAAAATAGCACGAGATACCAATGCGCATCACGAATTATGGAGAAGTTCAAATATAAACCCAACGGGCGTGATCGTCTTGTTTTCAAGGCTGAAGAAGCCCTTATGTTGTATAGGCCTACTTGAGGCTCAACACCTACTTTCATAAAAAAGGAAGAAAGGATGCATAAAATTTAACTTAAAATTTTCAGAAATATTTATTTTTGTATTTGGTAATTAAAAGGTTTTGTTTTGGATGCTATATGTAAGCAACACAATTCCAACCCTTAAATTACTCCTAGGGTGGTTTAGGTTCATTTTCATGTTCCAAAAAGTTTCTTTTCTTGCAATTTTTTCTAGAAAGATATTTTTTCACTAGAAACATTTGAAACCCTGGGCACTAAAATTTACTGTTTGAAGACTTGTCTCTTAGTCAAGTTGATCTGACCCCCCCCCCCCCACCAACCCGAAAAAAATGAAATCTTCAATACTAAGGAAACCTAACCAAAAAAACAACACTTTGTTCAAGTCAACAATGACTTTTGGATCCTTGATTTTCAATGACAAGAAACCACCAGTGAGCACCAACTGCATTCAAATCTGAGATATTTTCATTCAGAATTTAGCTGTGGGTTACAGAGTTTCGCTAACGAATGAAACCAGTAAACATTATGTCATTGAAGTTTGTGTTTCTTTCCCATATTTTCTCTTGTCAGAAGTAGAGTATTAAATGAACATGTCCTTAATGTACAAAAGATGCCGTTTTTCAAAATAGACATACCTTTTTCATAGGAATAATACTCAATATTGCTCATTATTTGTCTTTGATAACCAATAATTTTTCAAAAACAGGCATCCTTATTCATGTAACAAATCTAAAAAGAAAAAAACATAAGTTAATTCAGTTATTTCAAATAGACATTTAAAAAGAAATTAGGCTTAGGGCAAAGGTACCAGTTTTTCTACTCCAGAAGTCCTAATTTGGTTTGAAAAGGGTTTCAGCATGTAGGAAAAACATCTAGGTATCTAACTGTTTGATAAGAAGTTTTTAGTTTTATCTGAAAAGGGTACAAAACTCCGAGTTTCCGAGATTAGAGCATTTTCACGAACAAATTCGACAAAACAAAAAAAGTAACCTGTTTTCGACACAAGTCGAAACCCAATTATTGCCATTATATTTGATTTAGTAAATTTTATTTTTATATGCAGATTCTTAGCTTCAGCCAAAACATAGGTTAGATTTTTCGGGGGGGGGGGGGGGGAGGAGTTCACTTTTGATATTTCTATGACATGATTCTAGGCGTTTAAACCCCCCCCCCCCCCCCCCCCCCCCCAGAAAAAATAAGATTTTCCAAATTTGATAAAAAAAAAAAAATAGTTTCATTGATAAGTGCAAAGGAAAGGGAAAAAAACGACCTCCATGTGAACCTCTGCAATTTTTGGCAGTAGTGGGCACCCATAAATTCGAAAGCTATATTTTCGTCAGTGGGCCCTGGAATTTCAACACTAATTATTTCTCATTTGTTTTACATGTTCAGTGAAGTTTCAACAGAGTCACCTATATTTTGACAGGGCCTGTTGCTGTCTGTCAAAAATTTTGACAAGGTTACTACAAGATATTCACAAAAGAAATAAATCAATTTGTAGAAGCCATTATCTACGGTTGAATTTGACTGAAAGAACATTTTTAGTGCGCCTGGTATTCCACCACATTAAACAAGAATTTTCGACACTTGGAACATAGTTTTGACAATGTAATATTTGTTGCAATTTTAATTTTATCAAAAAAAAAAGCTAATGTGACTAGAATTTATATAAAATCAGATGTATCTTGATGCACTGGTGCCAATCCTAACTTTTTTTTTCACAATAAATAACCAAGTAACAGCGGTTTGAACATTGCATACATGAAAAATTGTCAAGAGCTGCTTTCTTGTCAAAAACAGGAAACTGACTGAATTAGATGTTCTTTTCTTATCTGGGTGTACTGGTTATTGTGTCAAAGTTTCCTATCGTTGAAATACAAAAACGACTTCAAGGGATGGCGCTCCAAGTCACAATTAAACAGAGTTATTCCGTTTTGAAGGGTAATTTCGTAGGGGTTCCAAAATTGCAATGTCAAATCATCGGTACCTTTCCCCTATATCTGATTTGTTTTAGCTATACATGCAGACAATTATATACAATAACAATTACATTAGGACAAGGATAAAGATCATCCAGAGCCAATAATGGGATAGAGGGCCTTGAATTGACATTTCAGTATCTGTTTTTTTTTACAGGTAGCAAATCTCCCACCCAACCTTGCAGCAGGAGAGGAACAGAACCCTGACTTCGTATTGCAAAGCAGAGCATCAATCCACTCTTGATGTCTTATGAAAGGCAACGCTGTAGCGTTGCCTATAGTAAAGGCCTTACGGCTCCAATGTTTTATTATTATTATTATTATTTTTTTTCCCCAGAGGCACTTCATACGGAAGGGGTCGTGATAGAAGCTTCAAAGGGGGCTCATTAGATTGGAAATTGAGAGTTCTAGTGCCCTTTTAATAGTCGAAAATGATTGGAGGGCAACTAGCCCCCCCCCCAAGCCCATCATTCCCCCAAACACATCCAATCAAAATTTTGAGATAGCCATTTTTTTCAGCGTAGTTGATTTCCAGATAGAAAATACATTTTTGAGGAGGACACTCCCCAATACCCTCAGGGCAAGGGTTTAAGTTATTCCCTGGGGGCATATAAGGTTTTTATAGAAGGCGTTGTCGTAGTAAACTTAAAAACAGGCTCAATCGATTGGAAATTGAAGGGCTAGTGCCCTTTTTAGTAGTCGAAAGTGATTGGAGTGTAACTAGCCCCCCAAACCCCCCCCCCACGCCCATCATTTCCCCAAACATGTCCAATCAAAATTTTGAGATAGCCATTTTGTTCAGCGTAGTTGATTTCCAGATAGAAAACATATTTTTGAGGAGGACACTCCCCCACAATCCTCAGGGCAAGGTTTTTAAGTTATACCCTGGGGGCATATAAGGTTTTTATAGAAGGCGTTGTCGTAGAAACTTCAAAACAGGCTCAATAGATTGGAAATTAAAGGGCTAGTGCCCTTTATAATAGTCGAAAGTGATTGGAGTGTAACTAGCCCCCTCCCCCCCCCCCCACGCCCATCATTTCCCCAACACATCCAATCAAAATTTTGAGATAGCCATTTTGTTCAGCGTAGTTGATTTCCAGATAGAAAATATATTTTTGAGGAGGACACTCCCCCACAACCCTCAGGACAAGGGTTTTAATTTATACCCTGGGGGCATATAAGGTTTTTATAGAAGGCGTTGTCATAGAAACTTCAAAAAAGGCTCATTCGATTGGAAATTTAAGGACTAGTGCCCTTTTTAATAGTTGAAAGTGGTTGGAGGGCAACTAGCCCCCCCCCCCCACGCCCATTATTCCCCCACACACATCCAATCAAAATTTTGAGATAGCCTTTTGTTCAGCATAGTTGATTTTCAGATAGAAAATATATTTTTGAGGAGGACACTCCCCCACAACCCTCAGGGCAAGGGTTTTAAGTTATGCCCTGGGGGGCATATAAGGTTTTTATAGAAGGCGTTGTCGTGGAAACTTCAAAACAGGCTCATTCGATTGGAAATTAAAGGGCTAGTGCCCTTTTTAATAGTCGAAAGTGATTGGAGTGCAATTAACCCCCCCCCCCCCACGCCGATCATTTTCCCCAGGTATATCCAATCAAAATTTTCAGATAGCCATTTTGTTCAGCGTAGTGGATTTCCAGATAGAAAATACGTTTTTGAGGAGGACACTCCCCACAACCATCAGGGCAAGGGTTTTAAGATATGCCCTGGGTGCATATAAGGTTTTTATAGAAGGCTATCCCCCCCACGCCCATCATTTCCCCAACACATCCAATCAAAATTTTTAGATAGCCATTTTGTTCAGTGTAGTTGATTTCCAGATAGAAAATATATTTTTTGAGGAGGACACTCCCCCACAACCCTCAGGGCAAGGGTTTTAAGTTATACCCTGGGGGTATATAAGGTTTTTATAGAAGGCGTTGTCGTAGAAACTTCAAAAAAGGCTCATTCGATTGGAAATTCAAAAAGCTAATGCCCATTTTAATAGTCGAAAGTGATTGGAGGGAAACTAGCCCCCCCCCCCCCGCCCATTATTCCCCCAAACGCATCCAATCAAAATTTTGAGATAGCCATTTTGTTCAGCGTAGTTTATTTCCAGATAAAAAATATATTTTTGAGAAGGACACTCCCCCACAACCTTCAGGGCAAGGGTTTTAAGATAAGACCTGGGGGCATATAAGGTTTTTATAGAAGGCGTTGTTGTAGAAACTTCAAAAAAGGCTCATTCGATTGGAAATTCAAAGAGATAGTGCCCTTTTTAATAGTCTAAAGTGATTGGAGGGCAACTAGCCCCCCCCATGCCCATCATTTCCCTAAACACATCCAAGCAAAATTTTGAGACAGCCATTTTGTTCAGCATAGTTGATTTCCAGATAGAAAATATATTTTTGAGGAGGACAATCCCCCACAACCCTCAGGGCAAGGGTTTTAAGTTATGCCCTGGGGGCATATAAGGTTTTTATAGAAGGCGGTGTCGTAGAAACTTCAAAAAAGGCTCATGGAAATTCAAACGGCTAGTGCCCTTTTTAATAGTTGAAAGTGATTTGAGGACAACTAACCCCCCTCTCACGCCCACCTTTTCCCCAAACACATCCAATCAAAATTTTGAGACAGCCATTTTATTAAAACGTAGTTTTTAGTTCTAGAAATTAGGTCTTTGAGGCTGACAACTCCCCCACAGCCCTCAGGACAAGAGTTGTAATTTAAGGATTCTCCGAATACTTCCCATTATTTCTTATGGAAGGGATGCTTGTATAAACTTTGGAGAGGTCTCATTTGACTCAAAACTGAAAGTTCTTGTTCACTTTTTAAGAGTCAAAAGAGATTGGAGGGTGACTAGCCCCCCCCCCTCCTCCACGCCCTAAATGCATCAGATAAAAATTTTGAGATAGACATTTTGTTAAAATAGTTCAAAGTTCTGATAACAAAAAACTCCGGTGTCGACACAGCCAGGCCCGGGGGTAGGCGTTGTAAGTTATGCCCTGGGGCATAACTTATTAAAGGGGGGTTTTAACTTATGGGAAGGGGTTTTGTATGGGAAAAAAACATAGGAAATCTATTATAATTATCCAATTATAAGGATAAAATACATACTCTGAGATAGATATAAAATTGCTTTGCCACACAAAATCCTATTAAGGTCAATTCCAAACAGTCGTGATCCCTTTGTGTCAGCAAGTGAAATGGTCTAAACCCCCTTGTTGGAGCTATTTTTTTCAATCCATTCATTGTTGTCAATCGCTGTCCACGAGTTATGCAAGTTGTCTATTGTTCATATATAAGGTTTTTATCAAAAAGGTAATTGTATAGACTTTGAAAAAAGCCTCATTCGATTTAAATTGAAAGTTCTAGATCCGTTTTTAAAGTCAAGAATAATTGGACAGTAAGCACCCCCCCCCCATGCCATAAAAACTTGAAACTTTTTGCAATCAAAAACTAACAAAAATTAATTTAAAAAAAACTTTCCGAAAAAATAAGTTTTTCAAAGAAAAGTAAAGGCCATTTTAAACTTAAGCTCAGGAGATACAAATACCTGTAAATGAAACTTTAAAACGAACAAAAATTAAATAACAATCAAAGCGAACAAACATACAATCTATATTATTGTAAATGAATAAAATTCATTTAATGTAAATGAATGAATATTAATGTAAATGAATAAATGAATAATTTCTTTAACTGTAAAAACCTAAAGCCTACTGCGAATTACTCGTATATTACAAATTTATTATTTTCCAGTTCTTACAGCATTGAAAATGAAAATAAAATTACAGTGAAAAAAAAATCTTGAATTGATGGATCTTTCAACAATTAATATCATTATATATCTAATATTCAATTTGATTTTGTTTATACTTTCCAAGACTGTTCAAGACTCATATAGTTTTGCCATTTTTTTTAACTCTGCAATTTTTTCTAACTAATCGTTTTGGTTTGTTATGAAAACATTCTATCGCTTCTAGGCATTTCTATTTGAGCGGAAAAATGCACCTCAAACTTTGTGGAACATGCATTTTCTTGCATGAAACACCAAAATATAATAAAATGTCAAGTTTCGGAGTGTTCCACCACTCGCAAGCAAGTGCCATTGGTATTTTTGAATCCGCATAGTCAATTTAGGGGGTGGAGGGTAGGCTAATTCTCGTAGCAGCCCCATTCCGTCGTGGTATGATTCACACTTTCAACACCTGGCGTCCGGACTATCATATAATCTACCAAGCATACAATTACCCCAAATCAGTATCAATAAATAAATGAAACCCAAAACGAACAAATATTAAAATAAATATTAGAGTCAAACTCAAAACGAGCATAAATTAATATGAGTAGGGTTCAAAACCCCTATGCTTTCTAAAAGCCAGAATATAATTTGTAATTTACTGAAAAAAAAATGCAAATGAGTTTACTGAAAAAAAAATGTGCATTGTCAATTTAATATACATATGCTGATATTTATTCCCTAAAATCTTAATTAATGAAAGAATTGTTTTCAGTAAAGCGCCAATGACGCAGTAGGTTTTAGGCTTCTGCAGTGAGGCGATACCCAAACTCTTGTTTGTAATTAATTTTATTTGATTCAAACTTGATTTGCATATTCAATTTAAGTTTCACTCGTTTTAAGATTTATTTATTCATTTGCATTAATATATATTGTATGATTGTTCGCATTGATTGTTATTTAATTTCTGTTCGTTTTAAGTTTCATTTATACTTTAATAGTAAAATATTTGTTTTCGTTTTAAGCTTGATTTTCATATTCAATCTAAGCATTACTCGCTTTAAGATCTATTTATTCATTTATATTATTACTTGTTGTATGTTTTTGCTATGATTGTTTATTTAATTTCTGTTCGTTTTGGGTTTCATTTATTCTTTGATAGTAATTTCTGGTCGTTTTGAGTTTGAATTTTAACAGGTATTTGTATCTCCTGAGCTTAATTTTAAAATGGCCTTTACTTTTCTTTGAAAAACTTATTTTTCGGAAAGTTTTTTTTAATTAATTTTTGTTCGTTTTTGATTACAAAAAGTTTCAAGTTTTTATGGCATGGGGGGGGGGGGGGGTGCTTACTGTCCAATTATTCTTGACTTTAAAAAAACGGATCTAGAACTTCCAATTTAAATCGAATGAGGCTTTTTTCCAAGTCTATACGATTACCTCTTTGATAAAAACCTTATATATGAACAATAGACAGCTTGCATAAACTTGTGGACAGCGATTGACAACAATGAATGGATTGAAAAAATAGCGGGGTTTAGACCATTTCACTTGCTGACACAAAGGGATCACGAGTGTTTGGAATTGACCTTAATAGGATTTTGTGTGCCAAAGCAATTTTAATCTATCTTAGAGTATGTATTTTAACCTTATAATTGGATAATTATAATAGATTTCCTATGTGTTCTTCCCATACAAAAACGCCTTCCCATAAGTTATAAACCCCCTTTAATAAGTTATGCCCCAGGGCATAACTTACAAAGCCTACCCCCGGGCCCTGGTGGGCTGTGTCGACACCGGAGTTTTTTTGTTATCAGAACTTTGAACTATTTTTTTAACAAAATGTCTATCTCAAAATTTTTATCTGATGCATTTAGGGCGTGGAGGAGGGGGGGGGGGGGCTAGGCTTCTACACCCTCCAATCTCTTTTGACTCTTAAAAAACGTGAACAAGAACTTTCAATTTTAGTCAAATGAGACCTCTCCAAAGTTTATACGAGCATCCCTTCCATAAAAAATAATGGGAAGGATTCGGAGAATCCTTAAATTAAAACTCTTGCCCTGAGGGCTGTGGGGGAGTTGTCATCCTCAAAGACCTAATTTCCAGAACTTAAAAACTACGTTTAATAAAATGGCTGTCTCAAAATTTTGATTGGATGTGTTTGGAGAAAGATGGGCGTGAGAGGGGGGTTAGTTGCCCTCAAATCATTTTCGACTATTAGAAAGGGCACTAGCCCTTTGAATTTCCAATCGAATGAGCCTTTTTTGAAGTTTCTACGACAAGCCTTCTATAAAAACCTTATATGCCCCAAGGCATAACTTAAAACCCTTGCCCTGAGGGTTGTGGGGGATTGTCCTCCTCAAAAATATATTTTCTATCTGGAAATCAACTATGCTGAACGAAATAGCTATCTCAAAATTTGGATTGTATGTGTTTGGGGGAATAATGGGCGTGGGGGGGGCTAGTTTCCATCCAATCACTTTCGACTATTAAAAAGGGCACTATCCCTTTGAATTTCCAATCGAATGAGCCTTTTATGAAGTTTTTACGACAACTCCTTCTATAAAAACCTTATATGCCCCCAGGTCATATCTTAAAACCCTTGCCCTGAAGGTTGTGGGGGAGTGTCCTTCTCAAAAATCATATTTTCCATCTGGTAATCAACTACGCTGAACAAAATGGCTATCTCAAAATTTTGATTGGATGTGTTCGGGGAAAAGATGGGCGTCGAGGGGGGGGGGGGGCTAGTCGCACTCCAATCACTTTTGACTATTAAAAAGGGCACTAGCCCTTTAATTCCAATCGAATGAGCCTGTTTTGAAGTTTCTACGACAACGCCTTCTATAAAAACCTTATATGCCCCAGGGCATAACTTAAAAGCCTTGCCCTGAGGGTTGTGGGGAGTGTCCTCCTCAAAAATATATTTCTATATGGAAACCAACTACGCTGAACAAAATGGCTATCTCAAAATTTTGATTGGATGTGTTTGGGAAAGATGGGCGTGAGAGGGGGGTTAGTTGCCCGCAAACCACTTTTGACTATTAAAAAGGGCACTAGCCCTTTGAATTTCCAATCGAATGAGCCTTTTTTGAAGTTTCTACGACACCACCTTCTATAAAAACCTTATATGCCCCCAGGGCATAACTTAAAACCATTGCCCTGAGGGTTGTGGGGGATTTTCCTCCTCAAAAATATATTTTCTATCTGGAAATCAACTATGCTGTACGAAATGGCTATCTCAAAATTTGGATTTTATGTGTGTGGGGGAATAATGGGCGTGGGGGGGGGCTAGTTTCCATCCAATCACTTTCGACTATTAAAAAGGGCACTATCCCTTTGAATTTCCAATCGAATGAGCCTTTTTTGAAGTTTCTACTACACAACGCCTTCTAAAAACCTTATATGCCCCCAGGTCATATCTTAAAACCCTTGCCCTGAGGGTTGTGGGGAGTGTCCTCCTCAAAAATATATTTTCTATCTGGAAACCAACTACGCTGAACAAAATGGCTATTTCAAAATTTTGATTGGATGTGTTGGGGAAATGACACTTTCAACACCTGGCGTCCGGACTATCATATAATCTACCAAGCATACAATTACCCCAAATCAGTATCAATAAATAAATGAAACCCAAAACGAACAAATATTAAAATAAATATTAGAGTCAAACTCAAAACGAGCATAAATTAATATGAGTAGGGTTCAAAACCCCTATGCTTTCTAAAAGCCAGAATACAATTTGTAATTTACTGAAAAAAAAATGCAAATGAGTTTACTGAAAAAAAAATGTGCATTGTCAATTTAATATACATATGCTGATATTTATTCCCTAAAATCTTAATTAATGAAAGAATTGTTTTCAGTAAAGCGCCAATGACGCAGTAGGTTTTAGGCTTCTGCAGTGAGGCGATACCCAAACTCTTGTTTGTAATTAATTTTATTTGATTCAAACTTGATTTGCATATTCAATTTAAGTTTCACTCGTTTTAAGATTTATTTATTCATTTGCATTAATATATATTGTATGATTGTTCGCATTGATTGTTATTTAATTTCTGTTCGTTTTAAGTTTCATTTATACTTTAATAGTAAAATATTTGTTTTCGTTTTAAGCTTGATTTTCATATTCAATCTAAGCATTACTCGCTTTAAGATCTATTTATTCATTTATATTATTACTTGTTGTATGTTTTTTGCTATGATTGTTTATTTAATTTCTGTTCGTTTTGGGTTTCATTTATTCTTTGATAGTAATTTCTGGTCGTTTTGAGTTTGAATTTTAACAGGTATTTGTATCTCCTGAGCTTAATTTTAAAATGGCCTTTACTTTTCTTTGAAAAACTTATTTTTCGGAAAGTTTTTTTTTTAATTAATTTTTGTTTTTTAATTAATATGCATCAAAAAATCATTGGGTTCTCTAAGCATTTCCCTGAAAATTAATGTCTGTAAGTACATTGATCAATAACATTACTTGAGGCAAGCTTTTTATCCAAGGTGGAACATAAAAAAAAAGTTACAAAATCTTGTTCTCAACAATTGGTAATTACTTTTTACTATAGTTATACGATTTCATGAAATGTTTATAGTAAAGAATGAATTCTAGCCAATAGCAACAAAAATATTAAAATAAATAGCGAATTCTGACAATAACTGAATGTTCAATAATGTTTCAAAAAATGTTCAAGTACATGAATGTTACCAAAAAGGGCAAACCATTGTTTTTTGTTAATGAAATTTGTTTGGTGACCCCCAAGAACCGATGAAGGATCTTGAGCCAAACTGCCCAGCCATCACAAAGAAACAGAGAGAAAACTCAATGAAGACAACAGAAAAAATGAGACTTCAGCCAGTAGTGACTGAAACTAAAATTGTAGTTTAATATGGTGGTGGTTTTTTATGTGTTTTTAGTATATTTTAGTTCTTTAATCTTTGTTTCTTTTATGCTGAAGATGCCTCGTTTTTATACATACGAAATATCCGTTTCGTTTTGGTTTTTGTCTTTTTGCTACAGGTCAAAGTCCTGTTTTGTCTGTGTTCTTCATTGAATTTGCTCTCTTTGTTTCTTTTTCCCAAGCACCTTATCTTTTTTTTTTTTGGGGGGGGGGGGGGGTAAGTTCGGATAAAGGGATACTGTGGAAGCACTGTGTTAGGCTAAGAACCTTTGTCAAACAGGGTTTCAAAGACAACCAAAAGTTCTAAATATATACTAAATTTTATTCTGATTGAAAGTAAATCAGACCAACCTACTGAAAGCCACCTTTGTAAATATTGAGGAAAAGGTTACAGTACCTAAAGTGCGGTTTTGTATATGCTCAAACCCTACAAAGAGTACAGGGAGCCAAGCATGTTTTGGCGAAGCAGAAGACTGCCCTGGCATTCGGCATATAATTTTGTATGCTATCAATAAACACTAGCTGGCAGACCAGAAGGGAGACTGAGATGAAATACTAGAAGCTCCATCCTAAATCTACTCCTGGAAAATGTGGTGTTGACTCTCTTCTAAGAATTGAGTGCCATTGACTAGATGTATAGCAGGAAAAATGCATTAACAATAGAAAATTGTGCATTGGTAAATGATGTCAAAATCAGTAACTCAGGACTTTTAGTAAATTGAATACTTGAACCTGGACTCTGATAGACTGCTTAATAGTGGACCATCTGGGCCAATACTTGAGGAGATATAGCTTCAAAGCACCAGCCCTCTAGGAGATGGGGCAGTAGACACATGAACAACCAACAATGGCTGCCAAAATCTTGCCTAGAGAAGAAGATCCTCCCTGGACATATGATGCATAGACCCATGGCACAAGAAAAGGTCCCTTGAAGAGTCATCAGAAGAGGGAGAGGCACAAGAAAAGGTCCACCGAAGAGTGATCAGAAGTGGGAGAAAGAAATCTTCTTTCTAGTACCAGTTCTGAGACTCATTTGTGCTATTTACAAAATCAGATGTCCTTCTTTTTATCTCCTAACTATTTACCACTATTCACCAATATTTATCTTATCTCTATCATGCAATTTACTAGTTTCAATGGCTGAAAACTTTGTATAATAGGGTTTTTAGGTTTACTAATTCTATAACACACAATTTGTTTGTTTGTACAATAATTTGGCTACTTTTGTACATTTTTCAAGAAGCCCACACTCTGTATACAATCCAGCAAGGCTAGAAAATGTTGTGTGTTTGTTTGATTTCAAGTGTTTCTTTATGGTCAACAAGCTCACACTTGTAAGGATAAACATAGCCTAGAAAGTTTACCAACGGCATCTTTTTAGTGGTTGGTTCAAACATTAATCAATATGGATATGTGTATAGTGTCTTTAGATGCCTAAATAATAATAGGAACATTTACGACAACAACAGTTTAGCTAATTGACTTCCATTACAATTTCAGAAATTATCAGAAGCCATTTGTCATTTACACTTTTTTGTAGCAAAAACAATGTAACAAAATAGCTTAGTTTTGTAACAAATAGCTTATGAAATTATGAAAACAACTTTAAGGAATGCTATAATACTTACATCATTAGTAAAAGCATTTCACTTTACATTATCCCCCCCCATGCCTCATAGTTGTATATATTAGGGGCGACTGCAGGGAGGGATAACAGAGATACATCCCTAAAAAAAACATTTTCAGAATTTGTCCCGTAGGGTCAATATTCTTATAGATCTTGAGTAATACAAAAGGATAATATATGCTGTAAATCTTATTGTGATGAAGACAAAAACTGAGTGATTGATTTATTTTATAAAATAAAATTTAAAACAAAGCTGTCTTAAAAGCTAACCAAATTCATTATAAATTTTAATCCCACTGATGTAGGTTAATGTATGCTCAACAAGTAGGTAATATGTGACAATCTCCACATGGGAATTTTTGTTTTCTGAAAATACAGTTGGGAACAATGCCAGGCTGCTGCCAATGAAGCCATGTGCTGTTATTACCTTAGGCTCCTGAGATTGTTCAACTTCATTTAAATCACGCATGTGCTTTTTCAGTGTTTATACAGAAGTCTATGCCCCTGTTTGTTAATTAGTCATCCATCATTTCAAAATGGAAATCAACAATTATAAACTTTTTCAAAAAGCAACAGTTGGATGATAGCAGACCTTGATTAGGCGATACAAACGTTAGTTGGACTGGAAAGCAATTAAAATACTTAATGGGGCAAGGTTTTGATGGAGGTTCATCTATGAGCAGCCAGTTTCAAGGTTGTGCTGCTATACTCTGTGAAATTTTTCTCCATGCTGTCTAAGTTTACTGAGCAAGTCACTCCTTAAACTCAGCCCTGTGCCATTTTGACAACATACCTGTTATAAGAAACTGTCTAGGAGATTTTAAAGAAGTAATTAATTTATTTAGAATTTTACTTTAAATGCTCTGCAATTTTCAAACAAATTGCTCAAGAAATTAATCTTTTCACAGAGACAAAAAGAATAAGATTGAAGAAATTTTGTGAGACTAGATGGGTAGAGGCCTTAAAAACAATAATTCTGTTTAAAAAAAAATGTTCATTATTATCTGTAAGGCTGTGAGGGAAACTCAAGAACATCCTGATTCCAATTTTGAACTTTCAAGCAAAGCGTATTCTTTGCTATCTGCTATTGAAAGATGCAGCTTTGTTGCAGCTATGGTTACTGTCAGTAATGTTTTTAGTCTGTCACACAATTTGTCAACATCTTTGCCATCAGAAACTGTAGATCTTTCATACTTTCTTAAACATGCTGATGAACTTAAAAGCACAGTTAGAGACATGAGAGAGAGGAATGAAGCTATGTTCATCCACTTTTTACTGAAGGGACTGAACTGTGTCAAGATTATGAAATCAGCATTAGATTGCCCAGGTGAGCTCCAAAACAAATGTATAGGAATAATTATGCAAAAGCATCAAAGGATCCTGAAATGTATTACCTACTTCTGTGTTTATGGACTAGGCTACTTTTTGCAGCAGCTGCATCAGCAATTCCTTAGTCACAGGAAGTTGATAGAGTCACTGCAATACCTACTTCCTCAGAACTGTATTTCCCTTGACAAAGAAAAAACAAAGGATATATCAGATAACTGACTAATTTTTGGTATATTGATGCAGACAGCTATAGAGGAAGCTTGAAGGCTGAATTAACTCTGTGGAGGATAATGTGGATACAGTTGGGAAACATGGCACCTAAATATTTCATAATGGGGTTAAAAAGAACGTGATAAGAACATTTTCCCAATGCTACAATGATTTTTGAAGATTGATGCAACAAATCCTGTCACTACAGCTACATGCAAGTGTTCTTTTTCTATCCTGAGAAGAGTGAAATCTTATACCAGGAACAGCTTAATGGATTGGTCTTTTTTCCATACACAGGGATGTCCAAGTCAATGCAGAAGACGTTTTGGAGAAACCAGCCCACAACAAAAAAATGCAGCTTTATTTTATTTTACAATTACATATTTAAAGTGTTGTCTCAATAAAGTATGTACCTTATATTCTAAAAACTTTTTTTCCTTTTTAAAAAAAGTAGGCCTACTACCATCCCTCAGTCAAAATATCCATCCCCCTCCGACAATTATCACTGGTTTGCCCCTGGTTTATATAGCCCAAATTATATATTATGTGTGAATTTTACTCATGTTCCTCTTTTCTTCATATACATTTAGTAGTAAACAAACAGCATCAACAAAGCAGCAAGCTGCAAAAATTCATGAAAGATGTGTAATTTTGGCTACAGGCTATATTTGACCATCAGGTGGGGGGAGGGATAAAGTAGGCTAAATTGAAATGCTTGTAAAAATGATACAGTTGTAGGCTAAGTAAATAAGAAATTATAAAAGTTCCTTTCAGAATTTTATTATTTCTTTCTGAGGAGCCTAACCATTACACTAGTGCCTAAGTTAATTTTAAGTTAATATACTAATACCATTATGCTAGTAATTAAGTTAATTTTCAGAATGGTAAAATTCTACTTTAGCTACTTTTGGCTATCTTGGAAAGGGGCTAGGTTAGGAAAATGAAACTTTCAGGGATGGGTCTGCAGGGTAAAGTATGTCCCCGGGAAGGTATTTTGAAGTATCTAACCACACTCCTTCTCCCTCTAGAGGGTCCTGAAATTTGCCCACTTGACAGGTATATTACCCATTGAAATTTACAACATTTACCTTAATTTTCAGTTATCGGTTTCTTTTCTCTGGCTTTAGCTCTGAAAATACAATTTCAGTTATTTGATTAGAATGTAAGCCATATCAATGTTTTATTTTCAAAATTCAGGAAATGCATTTGCATATCTTTAAAAAACCTTATAAATTGGGAGTGAGCAAAGTTGTGAAGGTGAAAACAATTTTGTTGTACTTCATTTAAGCAGAAGATCTATTTTGCAAGGTTTTACTTTTATAATGCACAGATTTTTAAAGGTAATCAAAGGTCAGGACCCTCTAGAGAGAGAAGGAGTGGGGGTAGGTACTTCTAAATACCTTCCCAGGACATACTTTAGTCTGTAGACCCATCCCTGAAAGTTTCATTTTCCTCACCTAACACCTTTCCAAGACAGTCAAAAGTAGCTAAAAGTAGAATTTGACCTTCAGAATTTCTGGTGGCTGTTTTGGAGAATATTCCATAGTTCATATTATTGATTTACAACTAAAGTAAACATACCACATGATGCCTTTTTTATGCTCTTTCCAAATATAATAATCATTTTTGTCACAAATAAATTTTGCAATATATATACCCTGAATTGGTACATTTATACAAATAAATGTGCAAATATACACCCTGAATTGGTATATATAGGGGTGGGGGTAAAATTAATTTTTGACAAAAATGATTACTGTATTTGTAAAGAGCATAAAAAAAGGTACTGAGTGGCATGTTCACTTTATTTGTAAGTCAATAATATGAACTGCAAAATATTAACTGCTATTTTTTTAATAAAGACAGGGTGTAACTAAAAGGGTCCTTTTTAATCTAGGACTCATAATAAAATTTACCTAACAGTATAAGTTTCAAATTGATAGAACATCAGCAGCCTTAATATGAAAGTATAGATCATAATGAAACACCTTCCAGGGTTGTAATTTTGAGCATTTACCCTTTGCTGGACTTTTCATCCATTTAGACTGGCTCAAGTAGCCCAACAAAACAAAAGTAAAAATAATTGGATTAACAATGCTTCTTGACTACTAAGGTCCTTGCAATGGCCCTTCAGTGTGTTGCTACAACCAAGTTTGATCTCTGGGTCCTGTATTACCAAGCTAAGATCAAACCCACCATGCCACCCCAGGACAATAGCAGATCTTACCTAATCTGAGAGATTTGAGTCTCCTCTTGACAGCAATGTCAGTTGAGACTTCTTTCAATATGACTAATTTTCTTCCTTCTCAGCATGACACCATTAGTTGCAACAATTTCAATGCAGCAATTATTAATTCACCTCAGCTTCAATCTAAAAAGAACAGATGCTCTTCCTTCATAACAGTTTTTTTTTCCCTAGTTGTCACTAAATGGTTGCCAGCGTTTACCCCCCCCCCCCCTGGAAACTACCCCCCACCCCTCCATGGAAAATAAGGCTTTCCAAATTTGAGAATTTTATTTGAGTTTTATTTTTTATTTTCTGTAGGGGTAAGGAAATTTGGTACTTGTGTATTATGCACCACTCACTCAAGTTTATGTTGTGTAAAATTCAATAACATACCAATGTTTTTGTTAGTTTCTTCCTTACTTTAGATATAAATTTGCGCTATAGATTTGCAAACTAGGGGGGGGGGAGGAGTAAGCATAGCAGGTCTGCATGCAAAATGTGTTTGGTATAATTATTCTACATATTAGATAGATAGACAAATAAGTGTATTTTAAAGCTAAATATATGGCCATGAACACAGTAAAAAAAAACATAAACGAATATAGTGAATGGGGGTGGGGGTGTTTAACCCCCTGGAAAATACCCCCCCCCCCCCTGTGGAAAATAAGGTTTCTAAATTTGAAACCTTTTATTTGAGTTTTTTTTAAGTTTCATTGAAAGTGCTAAGGAACAGGAAAAAGAGGAATTTACACACCAGAAATGTCTTAAAACCCTAGAAAAAAAAACACAAATCCATTTGTGTTGAAAAGACTTCCATATGAACTTCTGCAATTTTTGGCAGTAGCAGGTGCCAAATTAAAAAACAAATTAGGCAAACAATCATCAAAATTAAGCTAAAACATATGGCACCAAAAATTTTAAGAAGGTTTGGCTATCCTTTGAAAGGATAGTTGGCTTTGGGAACCAAAACATTCTAAATTGTTTAAGTTTTTACAGACAAAAGTGTTGTCAAATTCTACGAGTTTGTTTTTCTTGTCTTCCAAGTGTAAAACTGCCACAAATCACCATTAACAAATAAATGAAACCCAAAACTAACAGAAATTACAATAAATAGCAAAAATGTAAAAGGAGTATGGCTGACAACACCCATGTCTTCTTCAGACCAGAAATAATTTGCACTTTACTTAAATAAAAAAAAACAAAAAAAAAAAAAAAAAAAAAAAAAAAACAATGTATTGTCAGTTTGATATAGGGTAAAGGTACCAATGATTTGACTATTTTTTGTAAAAAAAAAAAATAAAACAGTTTTTTTCTACTCCAGAAGACCTAATTTAAAGACTTTTGGTTTGAAAATGGTTGCAGTATGTAGGAGAAACATCTAGGAATCTATCTGTTTGATGAGAAGTTTGAAGTTTTACTTGAAAAAAGGGTACAATACTCCAATTTTCTGAAATCAGAGCATTTTCACCTACAAATTCGACACAACAAAAAAGTTACCAGTTTTCAACACAAGTCAGAAAACCCAATTTGACACATGTCAAAATACTTGGGGAATACCTGTGGGCAAAACCTGGTGTATTCGACATGTGTTGAAATATTTGGGAAATACCTGTGAGCAGAACCTGGTGTATTCAACACATCTATTTGTGTTTCTTTGTTTTTCTTCTACCTCATTTAATGTATAAATAGTAATATATAGTAACTTTCAGTATTATATAGTAACTTTCAGTATATATAAGTAACAGTATATATAGTAACTTTCTAAAAAAATCAGTGGAAGCAAATAAATTACTAAGTTTGAATATGTTAAATTTATATGGAAATAGTTTGATTCTTTAACCAAGGTTGTGCTCGATTTGGAATCTGTGATCCCAGAGTAACAGTAAGGAAGCATAGTTTTCAATTCTTCTCATATAATTGTGTTGAAGACTGAAATAGATTTATTTAACTGGAGTTGCCTTATAATATTGTTACTAATTTATGCTCTTTGCTTGGAAGCAAAACAGCGTCATCTATAATAATTCTTAATAGCGGATTCTAGAGTGTGCGTTCATACTATTAAATTTTACTAATAAGCGAGCAGAAGAGGGGAGTTTCTTGTCGCAAGGGCCGTTTTTAGTACCTGCCGGGAGTGTGACTCCCTTAAACTGCGGGGATCAGGTAGCAAGAAACTACGCTTCCCTCGCTTATTAGCTTAAATAGCTCTTGTATTACGTCGTAGTTTATTGAACTGGCTCCTCCCCTCGGACTTTGATTTTGCATTACAGATTGTGACGTGGCTGTTGCGATGGGGAGTAATGAGAAATTGGTTTGGAATGCGTTACTGAATTATGCTTTCCGTGCGATAAAAGCTGGTAATCGCTCGGAGGATATAGCGAAAAAAGCAGTCGAGTTTTTCTCAGAGGAAGCAATTGCAATGGCGAAGGAGTTATTGTGGCCCCTAGCAGGAATTACCACACGTGTTACTGCGCGATCGAAGAACACCGATGATATCCTGGACATATTAAAAGTATTTCGGGTTTGTGAAGATAAAAATATCTCGTTGCCGCGGTTTGTGATTTTCGAACCTGATGAAGTTCCGATAATCCCGGGAGAAGTGACGGCTACCCTAACCCGGAAAGTAAACGAATTGTGTGCTAAGTTCGATAGTTACGTGGATTCTAATCCCTCTCCTTCTGTCTCTGCTATGCCTGCGGCAGAAACCAACACGATCATGTCGAAACTGTCATATGCGGTTGTTTTGAAGAATCCCCCGAAAGATCTTTCGAACCCTAGCGCTCGGAAATCCTATTTGGACAGAGTATGTGGTGATACTAGTTCGAACATTGTGGAGCTGAAACCTAGGAAATCTGAATGGAGAGTAGTCTTGAACAACAAGAATGCTGCCGAGTCCCTGGCTGAGGCAGTGGGTAAAAGTGACTCAACTATAAGTGTTAAAGTAAAAACTCCCGCTTTCTTCGGAATAATCCGCCACGTTCCCACTGAAACTTCAGATGACGAACTGCGCTCAGTTGTACCGAACTGTGTTAAGGCTGTACAAATTGGTAGTACTCGGTCATTCAAATTA
Source organism: Artemia sinica (assembly GCA_027921565.1). Taxonomy (NCBI): domain Eukaryota; kingdom Metazoa; phylum Arthropoda; class Branchiopoda; order Anostraca; family Artemiidae; genus Artemia; species Artemia sinica. The sequence goes on from CM051262.1 coordinate 61,904,308, forward strand.
CAGTTTGAAAGCAAAGCTCATCTCTTTAACGCAATGAACTCTCCGCCCATTTTTTGGTTACGAGCGACTACCCATTACAGAATTTAAATTCTTACCGATGCAGTGCTACAACTGTCAGTCCTACGGACATGCAGCAAAATCTTGTGTAGATCCCCCGAAATGTTCAAAGTGCGGTGGAGATCATTCCAGCTCTCGGGACAATCCATGCCAAAATGCCCCCAAATGCGCTCTGTGTGGTTCTTCTCGACACCCGTGCTACAGCTTCCAATGTCCAGTAGCTCAGAAGCTAATTTCTAAACAATGATCGGTGATTCTATACGGGTTGTTTCATGGAACTTAAATGGTGGAGTGGTTGATAAAATGCCACTGTTAGAAGGATTGTTATGTTATAACGATGTACTCTGTGTGCAGGAACACTTCCTCTCGAATCAAGCCGTTAGTCTGCTTGAGCTAAACGATGGCGTCAAAGTATTTGCTACTCCTGCAAAGTCATCGGGCAGGGGAAGGCCATCCGGTGGAATCGCCAATTCTTGTTAGCAGCAGGTTAAATCCCATTCTGTATAAAATCTTCAGACTTTTTTGTTGCTGTTAATGTGCACACAAACTGTTATCCACTCTGTGTACATGCCAACAGACTACAGAGACAGTAAATCAGAAAAAAAATTTAGTGAAGCCTGCAGTAAGCTATCGAGTTCGGTGGGCAGCTGTTCTAGCCAGGGCCTTGAATGTATAGTCGCTGGTGACGTGAACTGTGACTTGACTGATGAGTCTAACGCTCGAGCACAGATCCTCCTATCTTCCTGTGACGGTCTTCGTCTTGCTAACAATGATCTGTGTTTTACTTATATCCATAACTCAGGCTCGACTTCATCTCTCGACTTCATGTTAAGTTCCATCCAATCTCCAGCTTGCGGCAATTCGCACGTAGATCTGAGCGTAAGCGCGTCTGATCACTTTCCAATTATAAACACTTTCGAGTAATTCCTGCCTCTCCTAACCCCCCAACTAATGAAAAGAAGTGGAAAATCAAAACTAATTGGAGTAAAATTGACCTGGCTACTTATCATTACGTATTGGATGAGATTCTCACAAAGATTAAAGTGCCGTTCCAATTACTACAGCAGAGTGTATGTATTCAAGATGAAGAGAAACAGCTGCTACTAAACATCTACTGTAGTGAAATATCTCACGCACTGTTATCTGCCGAGGCCGCTGCGGTCCCCATTCGTAAAGTCCGAGTGGGAACGGAAATTCCAAAGTGGTCCGAAAACCCTGCTCTAAGTGAAGCATGTGGTCGTGCAAAATTTTGGCTTAGGCTCTGGAACGAGTCACTGTTTTATATTTAATCACTGTGGTCGTCCGAAATCAGGTGTTGTAAATGAAGTTCGGCTGTTCAGCAAACGCAGATTGCCAAGATTTTGTCTAAGCATAAATGTGAAGTGATCGATCAACATAGTCAATTGATAAGTAATGACCCAAATGCTGTGTGGAGATTTCTTAAATGTAATGGTGATCAGAATAGTGTTGAACCTGTGATCTCTGAGCAAGATTGGGTTGTCCCACTTTTACTTCTGAGTTCTCTCACCCCCTTGAACAAGATCTTGAAGATAAATATGAAGTCGAACTTGATAAGTTCACGGAATTGCCTAGTTCTGGTGTTGGCTACATAGTAACTGTTCCTAATCTGATTCGTGCAATTTCAAAAATTAAAAAAGAAAAACAATCAAAAGGTGTCGACAAGTTGTGTGGGTTGCATCTTGTACATGGTACTGCTGGTCTCCTGAGTCATTTAGAGCTTTCTATTCCAAATTATCTTTAATTCTGGTCTCGTTCCCGACGTTTTTGGTACTGGAGTGAGTAATTACACCTATTTTGAAAAAAGGGAAAAATCCGTTCTGAATGCGTATCTTACCGCCCTATAAACTGTTTCGCCGGTTTTATGTAAGCTTATGGAATTGCTAGTTATAGATCATATTGCTTTTCAATGTTCTACCCCCGATAATCAGTTCGGATTTAAAAAAAGGTGTTGGTCGCGAGCACGTCCATTATATTCTTGCTAATATATTAATAGAAGCTGATGAACTGAATGAATCCCTTATTCTAGCGAGTCACGATGTTAGACGTGCTTTTGATTCTGGGATACATCCCCAGTTATTAGTGTCTGCTCATAAAACGTGGCGTGGGATTACGATCGGTTATTTTGCCTTTTCGGGATATGTATAAGAAGCTTCGAGTCCAAGTTAAAGTCCCGTCTCCTAACGGGCCGATTGTATTACCAAATGCTATTCCGGTTAGAAAGGGCATTAGGCAGGGTGCAATTTCGTCACCCCGGTTGTATAATAATAGTGTTCTCGAGGCCAAAAGTTAGTGCAAATGAGCTGCATTTTCCGAGGTTTGGATGTAACATTACTTAATTACGCAGATGATATTTTTAATTTAAGTAGATGTTTGTCTCGTATTGAAGAAAATTTTCAGATTCTAGATGATGCTTATAGAGAGATAGGCCTATCTTTTAATGCAAGTAAAAGCGAGATTGTTGCTTTCAATAGGAGAAATGAAATGCAGATTGTATAGATCTTGATGTCAAATTGGTGCTCAAGAGGTTCCACTGTCTGACTCCATAATGTACTTAGGAATGCCTATAGGTCATAACATGGCATCTACACGTGCTCGCCAAATAAGTAATTTCGCAGAAAAAAAGGCACGTAAGGCTTACGGGGCGCTATCTTCAACTAAAGCGAAATATAATCGAACAAATTCGAGCTAGGCTATATAATGCACTGGATCTGGTGATCCCACACTTTCTGGCTTTATCACCGTTTTGGCATATATTTAGTGTTAGTGATAAAAGAAACCTTTGATCACTTTTTTACAAATATGCAAAGTTTCTTTTAAATACCCCACTGTGGGTTAAAAATTCCAAGATGTCTGCAAGGTTCGGTATCACAGATCCGATTGCTGCTGTGACGAAACGTCGTTCTGAATTTTTGGGGTCGCTTGGGCCTAGTAGTCTGGCAATTGCAATTCGTCCTTAGTGAGTTTTTGTAATAATGTTTTTATTTATTGGCGGTGTATCGTAACGTTTGTTTTTGTTTGTGCAGTTAAGTGTTTGTTTTTTTTTTTTTTTTTTTTGTTTTTTTTTGTTTTTTTTCTTCTTCTTTGTACTCCATTCGTGCCATTTGTGTTTTTGTATCGAGTGGGTTGAATAAAATTATCTATCTATCTATCTATTTAAAAAAACTAGAAGTAATAAAACTAACAAAATTGCTTCAAGTATGTAGTATTTTAGTATAACAAAATTGGTTTCCCAAATTTTAATATACAGTATTAAATACAAATAGTATTAGTATAACAAAATTGTTTCACTAGCATTTTGGAAGGGATAGAGTCTAGGAAAATGGGAGTGGATTTCAAGAAATTTAAGAAGTTTTATTGCCATTATATTTGATTTAGTGGATTTTATTTTCATATACAGAATCTTAGCTTCATCAAAAATAGGTTAGGATTTTTTTTTTTTTTTTTTTTGGGGGGGGGGGGGGGCAATTTTGATATTTCTATGACATGGTTCTAGGCATTTACCCACACCCCCCCCCCCCCCAGAACAAAAGATTTTCCAAATTTTGACATTTTTTTTAGTTTCATTGATAAGCTAAAGAAAGGGAAAACCTGACGACTTCCATGTGAAACCTCTGCAATTTTTGGCAGTAGTGGGCACCCATAAATTTGACAGCTATATTTTTGTTGGTGGACCCTGGAATTTCGACACCAATTTTCTCATTTGTTTTACATGTTCAGTGGAGTTTCAAAAGAAGCACCTATATTTTGACAGGGCCTGTTGCTGTCTGTCAAAAATTTTGACAAGGTTACTACAAGATATTCACAAAAGAAATAAATCAATTTGTAGAAGCCATTATCTACTGTTGAATTTGACTGAAGGAACGTTTTTAGTGCACCTGGTATTCCACTACATTAAACAAGAATTTTCCACACTTAGAACTTAGATTTGACAATGTAATATTTGTTGCCATTTAATTTTATCAAGAAAAAGCTAATTATGACTAGAATTCAGAAAAAATCAGATGTACCTTGATGCATTGTTGCCAATCCCAACTTCTTTTTTTGCAACAAATAACCAAGTAACAGTGGTTTGTAAATTGCATACCTGAAAAATTGTTGGGAGCTTCTGTCTTGTCAAAAACAGGAAACTGACTGAAGTAAATGTTCTTTTCTTATCTGGGTATACCAGATATTGTGTCAATGTTTCCTATCATTGAAATACACAAATGGCTTCAAGAGATGGTGCTCCAAGTCACAGCTAAGCAGAGTTATTCTGTTTTAAAGGAAAATTTTGACAGGGGTTCCAAAATTGCACTGTTAAATCATTGATACCATTACTCTACATATTCTGACATCTATTCTTTATAGTCTTAATAATTCTTTATTTGTTGAAGTCAAAAAAGTGAAAACTTTTAAAATGTATTTTGTTTTCAATAAAGTGCAAATTACTTTCTGGTCTTGAGGAGGTGTGGGGGTTGTCAGCCCTACTCATGCTAATTGTTGCTATTTTTAGTTTGAATAGGTTATTTATTGTTATTTCTGTTTGTTTTGGGTTCAATTCATTTATTTATGGTGATTTGTGGTAGTTTTACATTTGGAAAATTATTTGAATTTATTTCTACTCATTTTTGGCTTAACAAGGCCATGTAACTTTTTAGTGGCTATATACCTAGAAAGAATTGTTTTCTGACTTCAAACTGTCCAAATACATTACCCCAGGAAAATACCCCCCCCCCCCATGGAAAAGAAGGCTTTTCAAATTTGAGAATTTTTATTTTTTTAATTTCTGTAGGGGGAAAGAGTTTTGTTACTTGTGTATTATGGGTTCAAATATTACACTAAGTTTAAATTTTGTTTGACTCACAAATCCCGGAATCACAAAGCCTGTTTAATCAGACTAGATAGCTCTTTTGAAAGTACTAAAAAAAATTAGTGTAAGAGAAAGGTATTTACTAGAGTGCTAACCCCCTCATGTACATAATAATTTCTGTTTGTTTTAATTTTTAATGTTACCCCTTACTTTCAGTTGAAAAAAAACCTGTTTTTTTGTATTTAATTTCTAATTGTTTTTTAAATAATGCTGGGAAATCTGGCACCTCCTTCACAGAAATGTCCCTTCCCCCAAGGAAACAGCCTACTGGGTAACCCCCCCCACCACTAGAAAAAATCCCCTGAAAACATCTGTATACTTCCCAATAATCAATTACTATATGTAAACAATGGGCAAAATTCATAACTTGCAGCCCTTCTCCTGGAACTGTGGGGGTTTTAAGTCATCATCAAAGACATATTTATTAAATTTTGACTATGCTGAACAAAATGACTATCTCAAAATTTTGATTGGGTGACTTTGGGAGAAAAATTAGCATGGGAGGGGGCCAAGTTGCCCTGCAATTTTTTTGGTCACTTAGAAAGGGCACTAGAACTGTTAATTTCCATTCAAATGAGCCCTCTCATGATATTGAAGGACTACTAGATTGATACAATCACCCCTGGAAAAAAAACAAATAAACATGCATCCAAGATCTTTCTTCTGGCAAAAAATACAAAATTCCACATTTTTTCAGATAGAGCTTGAAACATCTACAGTAGGGTTTTCTGTTGTGCTTAATCTTGGTTTTGATTTTCATTGAGATTCTATCACTTTTAGGGGGTGTTTCCCACTTTTTTCAAAAATAAGACAATTTTTTTCAGGCTTGTAACATTTGAGGGTACAACTAAACTTGATGAAACTTATATATTTGCTATCAGCATAAAGATCCAATTCTTTTGATGTACCTACTGGTATCAAAATTCTGTTTTTTAGAGTTTTGGTTACTATTGAGCCAGGTCACTCATTACTTACAGTTCATTACCACAAACTGTTTGATTGCTGATCAAAGTTTATGTTATTTATGCCTTTCATTTATGTTATTTTACTGTGTTCATGGCCATATATTTGGCTTTAAAATACACTTATTTGTCTATCTATCTAATATGCAGAATAATTGTACCAAATTCATTTTTGCATGCAGACCTGCTATGCTTACCCCTCCCCCTTAATGTGTAAATCTATAGCACAAATTTATTTCTAAAGTAACAAAAAACTAACAAAAAAAAACAGTGTCTTCTCAAATTTTACATGCTAGCATAAACTTGAGTGAGTGGCACATAATACACAAGTACCAAAATTCCTTCCCCCTAAGGAAATTAAAAAAGAATAAACTCAAATAAAATTCTCAAACTTGAAAAGGCTTATTTTCCATGGGGGGGGGAGGTAAATGCCTAGAACCCCACTTAACATGTACATATTTGCTAAAATCATCATTCAAACATAGTCCACATACAATCATGGGCATAGGGAGGGGGGCCGCTTCCCCCCTAGACCTTCAAATTTACATTAGATATGGCTGAAAAAGCAGTTGATAAAAGGCCCTCTATCACACTATCAACTTCCCCCCTCTAGACAATATGCTGCCTACACCCATGCATACAATGTCAATTCTTTTTTCAACACTGACAATACAACAGTTACAAAACTATCAACATCAGATAACATCTTTTTCTCTACCACTTTCCTGTATAAACTTAATAAACAGGTCTATCATCCTATTCTTCAAAAATCATCATAGCCTAAATCAAAATTCCTAATGTGGGTTTTACTGAAAACTCTCCTAAATTTTCCTCTTTGCAGAAATTCATCATTTCATTTCTCAAATTTTCATATTCCTTACATTCAACAACATAATGAAAAATACTTTCTATCTCACAACAAATTATCACACTGAGGACTAGGCCTAGCTTAACAGCTTTGCCTACGATAAACAACCTATGCTTAATATCTACATGGGTCGACCAAAAACGGAACATCAAGCAACCATATTCTTTTACTCTACTATAATTTTCATATCAAAGCCAGGCTTCTTAACCATTTTCTGGGTAAAAGTTATATTACTACTAACCAGTACAATAGCTATTTTGAAGTTCTTTTACTTCTTTATGATTTAAAGTTTTTGCCTAAAACTAATATACAAGGTTGCCGCCCCTGAAAGTTCCTTGAGTGCTAAAATTGCCCAGATTTGTGTGTTACACAGCGATTTTTGGTGCGACAGTAAAAAAAAATTTGCGCGGATCGCGGCTTTTGCTGAGATATGCACACGATCCGTTTGAGTGAACTTGGATTTGTTTTGTTTTTTTTTAAGCGAACAGCTCGTATTTCAGTATACGAGTGAACAGCTCGTATTTAAGTATATTTAGATTATTGCCGGGGATAAAAACATATTGAAACCTACATTTTGATATGAGGCTCATTATTTAACTTCATTTTATTTAACTATAGTGCTTCCAGACTTTTTGTTTTTGGTAAAAACCGGACAGGAAACTGAAAGCAGAGAAAGCAGTCTAGACTTACCGTTTTTTCCAAAACGTCTGAACAAGTTTATCAGCTATCCCAGGGTCGTTCCAAAGTTATCTCCAGGGGTGGGGGGATACAAATTCTCTTACAAACGAATTAAAAATTTCTTATGTATTTTTTTACATTTTACAAGCTCAATTTTTTAGAGGGTCAATCCCCTTAATTCTCTTACTGGATACGCCCTTGTACTATCCTGTAATATCCCAGCAGACTCTGTCTGTAATCGAGCTGCGCCGGAAGGCCCGCTTAGCAAAGAATATGCCAGAGTACAAACGACTCAATGGCCTGCGCAATAACCTACCGCACAGTGATAGGAAGACCTTTGTCGACAAAAAAGCCAGCAATTTTGAAGATGCCTCAAGAAAAGGAGACACCTGCTCCCTGTACAAACACCTCCGCGCGCTGACGGAAGGGAAGACTTCCACGTGAGCCGTGTTTTGTCTGCTGACGGAAGCATGCCGGATGACGATGCAGGCCAACTCTCTGCCTGGAGCAGTTACTTCTCAACGCTTCTGAATGCTGAGGCAGTTGCTCATCCCGACCCTGATCTGATTCAAGCAGCAATGACCACACCCGAGGCTACTTTCAACCTCATACCGCAACCGTTTTTACCACCTTTGAGATCCAAAACGCTGTAAGACGGTTAAACAATAATCGAGCCCCAGTGTCTGTGATATTTCTGCAGCATTCCTCAAGTACGGTGGTGCAGCGATGATTCTGTGGCTCCGGCTAATCTTCTCAGCTGTATGGACGACAGAAAGCATACCAAATGACTAGCGTGCCGGCATCATATTGCCGCTCTGGAAACGTAAGGGCAGCCGTCAAATCTGCTCCAGTTATCGTGGGATCACGCTTCTCTCCGTTCCTGGTAAACCCTTCGCCATGTCACTCCTGGACAGGTGTTACACCTTTTTGCGTAGAAAGAGAAGAGTCCAGCAAGCCGGATTCATGCCCGGCAGGTCGACGACGGAGCAAATGTTTACTATGCACCAGTTGATCGAGAAGACGCGAGAGTTCCACCAAAAAGCGTACATCGCATTCGTGGACTTTAAGGCTGCCTTCGATTTTGTTGATCGCCGTTCACTTTGGCTGATACTAAGAACTACGGGTCTACCCAAGAAATATTGCTCACTCTTTGAAAAGCTGTATGAGGATACGGAAAGCTGCGTGCAAGTCAATGGAAAACGCAGTCCCACATTTGCGGTGAAGACTGGCGTCCGGCAAAGTTGCGCCGCCACTCCCGAGTTTTTCAACTGCGTCATAGACCATAAGATAAGATATTAATTTCAGAAAATGGCTATCATAAGCCCCGAAGGGCCGAATTCGCATTTCGGGGTCATATAATAAAAAAAGACATAAATAGCACAACAACTAAAAAACTGGCTAAACAATGCCAAAACAACAATATCAGAAAGGCAAAGCCATTCATTAGTCTAACAAAAAGTGTCAAATGTAAGAAGGTTAAAAAGGCACAAATTAAAACAAAACCAAAAAGAAAAAAAAAATGAGATAAAAATAATGTTAAAAAGGTTTAAAAGAGATTATATAAAAAGGGGATGGAACGGAAGAGCCAAACGGACACCAGCATGGGTATCACCAGTAAAAAAAGAAAAAAAAAAACTAGTGGTTTATTTGATCAGTAATGAAGGGGACAAAGGTTTTTTCATATCTGGAGGTTAAACAACAGATGGGGGACAAGATAGGGATGGGTTCAGATACAGTACGTGGCAGGCGGTGTCTGGATGGGGAGTGTCTTTTGGGGAAAATGTTTTCCGTGCGAGGGTTTATTATTGCATTTTTTGCAAAAACGGAGGCACAGCGTTCCTCTCCTGTGTTCAAGAGTTTCCAGCTTGGCCTTTTTTAGAAGGAGTGAATATGGTACCAAAGTTTCTTTAAAAATTATTCTTAGGGCTCTTTTTTGAATAGATTCAATTTTATCTGATTCATCACGGAAGATGCCAGGATGCCATACTGGACAAGCATATTCAAGATGCGGGCGGACAAAGGAAGCATAAATCCTTAAAGAATGGGATGGGGGGATGTTAAATTTATTCAAGAGCTTAAGGAGAGACATGGACGCATTAACTCTACGGACAATATCTTTCACGTGGATATCCCACTTTAAATTAGAGGAAATTGTAAACCCCAAGTAATTTAAAGGAAGACACAGAAATATCTGGGGGTATAGGGTCAAGGAAGGTGGGAATAGATTTCAAGGAATTTATCGTAATAATATTTGATTTAGTGGAATTTACTTTCATATTTAGGTTCTTAGCTTCATCCGAAATGTGGGATAGAATTTCAAGGGGGTCACTTTTAATATTCCTGTGACATACTTCGAGGATCGTCAAGTCATCCACGTATTTCCACCTATGGGGGAAATCCTTACCAATATCATTAATCATGACTAGAAATAAAAGTGGTCCCAATAAGGTTCCTTGAGGAATTCCACAATATATAGGGAGGGGGTTAGAGAAAATATTTTTGTATTTAACAACTTGGGATCTATTTGAAAGAAACGATATAACAATATTTACTAACAGAGGATCAAGTTTAAAGTTAACCAGGAGTGAACGAATTAGGGTGGTGTGGTCAACCAGGTCAAAAGCTTTTTGGAAATCAACTAAGACAAGGTTCAGCCAGACATTTGGTTTATCAAGGTTACTTACGATGGTATGCATTAAGTGCACAAGGTAATGGGTGGTGGAAGTTTTCTTTAAGTTACCAAACTGCCGGGTGTCAATACGCGGACAAATTTTATCCTTAAGCCAGTCACAGAGGAAACCTTCATAAAGTTTGGAAAAAAAAGAAGTGAGCGTAATGGGGTGAATGTTGGCGAAAGTCAGACTGGCGCATTTTTTAGGGACAGGTATTATAAAACCTTGTTTCCAGCAACTTGGGAATTTGCCAAATTTTGTGATGTGGTTGAAAATATTTGATAAAGTCTCGGCAATTTTGTCCGAAAATGCTTTAATTAAGTCAACTGGGATGTCCAAGGGACCAATACTTGATTTCTAAGCTTAAGAATTTTATTTATAACAACAGAGGGAGAAATAAAGGGGAAGGAAGTATTGGGAGGAATAGTTGGACTTGAGCCAGTAAAAGGGGGGAGACTTTGCACGATGGAAGCAAGGTACAAATTCAGATCGTTGGCAGTCTTATTAGGGGGTTCAGGTAGATGAAAATCAATTTCGGAAGGACTTTTTCCGCATATTTCTTTAATTTTTCTGCACCATTGCTTGGGCTTGTTAGAATATAGATCTTTGACTTATTATTATAGTAATTAGAAGCTGCTTTTCTTAATTTTTTCTTTAGGAACTTCCTTAGACTATTAGCCTTAGCAATGCGACCTGCTTTGAAAAAATTGATTTTTTTTTCTTATAAGTTTTTTAAAAGACTCAGTATCGTAAGGTTTATCTGTAGAACACGTTTTAAATTTTTATCAGGGAAGTGGAATTCATAATTACTCCTCAATAGATTTTGGAGGGACAAAGCCATGTAGTCAACGTCATTTGTTTGATACACAGTGGACCAATTTTCAGTAGTAATCCAGGAGCCAAAATTGAAAAGTCCTGAGTCAGTGAGAGGTCTATAAGCGGTTTCAGTTATAGAAAAACGACTGTTTAACTTTAGCCAGCGGAGATAGGAAAAGGCTAAAGTGGTAACTACCCCCTAGAGGGGGCAGAGTGGAGACGGGTTTGTAAAACTTCGAAAGATTAGTGCAAATTAAATCAAGAGTAGTATTGCCTTTTGTAGTAGGGACATTAACGACCTGTTTTAAATTAAAAGCGTTACATGTAGAATCAAGACTTAAATCGTTTGCGTCACCCATCAGGAAAATTCCTGCATTTGGGTATTTTGATAGTACAAAGTCAGCACTTGCATGTAATTTTTCGATAAAATTTATTTTGTCAGCGGATCCCTGATTAGGGGAGTAATAAAAACAACAAAGGACAATTAAATTAAAAGGACACGGCAAGACTTTAGGTCGAACACATACCCACATAACTTCATCAAAGGGATTAAGACACGGAATTGGGATTTTACTTGGATATAAATCATTACGGATAAAGAACAAAATTCCGCCACCTTTCTACCCAGAGGGTGGTTTTCTGGTCTGAGTTTAATAAATTGAGAAAAATTGTTAATCTTTAACATTTGCAAATTTTGAGCTTGAACTTCAGTAATAGCGATTACATCTGATCTATATATTTTAGAAAGGGTGTCTATTTCATTAAGTTTTTCAAACTTGAGGCTTTCAGCGTTGCTCAACAAAAGTTTGGGGAATCGAAAGCGACTTGTGAAGGTACCGTTTTTACACTTACTTTTTTATATCACAGATGCGGTCAGGGGTTCTAGTGGAATTCTTGACGGGGGCTAAACTTGGATAGCGAGAACAAGGGACAGGGGGATCAAATCCATCTTTTTCAAATACAATTGTATTTAATTGAGCAGGTACTAGTGGAGACTCTAAACAGCGGTAACTATTTGAAGTTTTAGAAACTCTGCATGGAGGTGTTAAAAGAGGATCATTCTGCCTACTTACTTTTAAAACAGAGTCATACTGGTAGGGTAGCCAGGGGGATAAAGTGCAAGGGAAGGGAGAAAGGTTTCATGGTGACCTGGGAATAAGTCAAGTTGGGAGTGTTCTTTAAATGGGGGGGGTCGGGGGGCAAGATGATGCTGAGGGAGGGAAGTACGGGGGGGGGGGTTGCTGAGAGGGGAGGGGTTGGGTTTGTTTCGGCAAATAACGGGTGGGTCCAGAACGGCTGGTAACTTTTGGACGCACGGAGACGAAAGGAGTCGAAAGGAAGTAAATTTTTGGGAGGAATATGAGTGAGGGGGGGGGGGGGGTCGGGATGGTCCGAATTGAGTGAAGTGATTTTGGGGGTTGGACTGACTGGGCACGCGTAAGTACTTGGGCGGAGGATTGTTTCGAGGGATGAATTCCTGTGGTATACTGCTCTGTAACGGGTATGCAGGGGGATAAGACTGAAAGTTGAATGGAACACGAACAAGGGGAGGGGGAGGGGTCTTGAATACTTTCGGTGTCGCTCTAAAAAACGTTGGGTTTTAAACCTGCGCTCCAATCCTAGAGATGCATGAGCAAAAGTACACGACTTATCAATACAAGATAAAACAGAACAAAGATCAACATGGTCAAAAATACACTTATAAGACACACAAACTCCCGAAATAAAACTGACTACAAATATGCAGAAACTTGCATTGTTTGCGGAACTTGCAGAGACCACTATCAAATGCTTGCAGATTACATTTTTCCTTTCTGATTATTTTTTGCATTTATTTCACTTTTATCCTTCACTTTCGTAATTTTTTCAAAGATAATAAAAATGTCATCGTCTGGTAATGACTTCTCCATAACCTTTTTGTTTAGGTCATTATCGCCAGATAATTTATGTGAAAAGCCGGAAGTCACTGGACTATTAACGAACTCAAGGGCGTCATCAGTAGTCATACTAAACGTAGGTATTTGTAAGCTCTCATGGGATACTCAGCAAATAATGCTGGATTTGCTGAACTCAGATAATTGATTCCCTAGAGTAATAATAATTGCTTCGTTGTTTTTTAAATCCTCTTGTAATTTGGTGATTTTCAATTTAAGGGTCACCTGATTGTTCTCTAGACTGCAGAGTTCATCTTCCATAAGGAGGCGTTGTGAATTATGGGAGTTGATATTTTCACTTAATTTTTTAATTTCAAGATCACGTTCCAGGAGTATATCGTTACCAATTTTTTGGTCATTGAGAAAAATTTCAACTTGTTTTTTCAAATCTTCAATGGCTACTTCATGCTCTGAATTCTTCTCTAACTGGGAATTGTATTTAGCTCGGAGATCAGCCAGCTGTTTGATGTGTTTAACACAGTCAACACAAGGGGGGACTTGGGAAGCTTGATTTTTTGAAATTGATTTTGGGGTTGTAGTTTTTGTGGCAGACTTGGGCGTAGAGCGTGGTTTAGAGACAGATGGTAGAGAAAGTGGTGTTAAAGGTGGTGCGGGGTCCTCATTCAAAGAACGGGGGGACTGGCAGTTTAAACAAAAACCACTCAACACATTGTTTTCTCTCCTCAATAGAAATGCCTGCACATTTTGGATGAAACCACTGCTGACACCGACTGCACTGCACTGTTCCACTGGCGGCACGAAGTCTGCACTCAGGGCATGTGTATTTCATGGGCCTTGACATAATAGCGAAACAATAAATCCAGTGAATATAGCTCGAAACTGGTCAATGACTGAAACTTGGATTATAATAACTTCCAAAAACGGGTTTCAAAAATTTAACCCAGCATAGGTGTTAACAGGTCAAATGCCAGGAAGCGACCATGTTATGACCAGCACGACGAATCGCCTTCAGTTCGGTCTTCAGTCCGGAGACCGGCTACTCTCTGATGCTGACATCGCCAACGACATAGTGCTAGTTGCGAGCACCGTCGAAAAGATCACCAAAGCTCTCCAGGTGCTCTCAGAAGAAGCCTCGAAAGTTGGACTGAAGATCAACTGGCAGAAAAACAAAGTTATGCTCCTTGAGCCCCCCCACGTCCCATTCTACTGTAAAGGAAGTCAACATTGGAAGCAACCGAGTAGATGTGGTTGAAGACTTCACTTATCTGGGATCTATTCTGTCGAATGATGGCTTGATCACAAAAGAGCATACATCTCGAACTGCCAAAGCTTCAGCAGTTGTTGGGAGGCATAGCAGCATCTGGGCGAAAGCCAAACATAAGCCGCTTTACCAAAATGCACATTTACAATGCGTCATTCAGCACCGTCCTGCTGTATGGAGCGGAGACATAGCCAGCTGCAAAATCTATCCTCCGCGCCGTCGATGTCGCTAAGACGAAACATCTCCGAAGAATCGAAAGACTTCACTGGACTGACTTCGTTAGCAACCAGACTCTCCTGTCACGTACGGCTCGAACTCCTTTCTCGACGCAGCTCACCCAGCGTACTGTTCGGTGGTACGGCCACCTCCTTCCCATGCCACGCGACGCCCCAGCACGGGTCGCATTTGACTTCAACCCCACCCTACACGGATGGAAGCGACCCAGAGGACGCCCACCCACTAGGTGGAAAGACAAAGCCGATGACTTCCTCACCCAAGCCCACATCCCGGTGGAAGAAACTGCGATCCTGGCAAGCGATAGGTCAACCTGGAGGCACCTAGTCTCATCGTTCTCTACGCCGAACCCTCGGCAGGAGCCTTAAGTAAGTCAATCCCCTTAATTCTCCTGCTGGATACGCCCCTGTACTATCCTCGTCAAATCTGTTTTTTTTTCTAAGCCAAAACCTAAAATAAACAATTATAGAGCTTTTGCTGGACACTTCCCCTTTTTCCTGTTCTAAGCAACGTTAAAAAATACTTTTTTCTTTATCGCTTATTGTCTCTGGTCGTCTCCTTTTTTGGGCAATTTGTTAGAAAAGGAGTCAATGCTTCTTCGTAACTTCTTCGTTAGAAAACACTTGGACTCTATCGTTCGGGGTCCTTCTCACTTTAATTGTGGCAGATTCTCCTTCCCGGTATTGAATATATATACTTCCAAGCGTGAAAGAAAACTATGACCGAGAAGAGATCAGTTCAGACCGAGAATAGATCCAATTAGTGCGAGAACAGATAAAGTCAGACCGAGAACAGATCAAATCAAACGTAGAAAAGATCAGATGGGACAAAAAACAGATCTGATCAGACCGAGAACAGACCCGATACGACCATTAATAGATCAGATCAGACTGAAAACAGATCAGATCAGGCCGAGAACAGATCAGATCAGATCAAGAACATTTACGATTAGACCTGGAACAAATTAGAACAGATTAGATTAGACTGAGAACAGATCAGATCAGATCGAGAACAGATCAAATCAGGCCGAATGCAGATCAGATCAGACCAAGAACAGCTCAGATCATCCCGAAAAGAGATCAGATCAGACCTAGAACAGATCTGATCAGACCGAGAACGGATCAGATAAGACAGAGAACAGATCAAATTAGTTCGAGAACATATCATTTCAGATCGTTAACAGATCTGATCAGACTGATAAAAGATCCAATCCGACCGAGAACAGATGAGATCAGACCAAAAACAGATCTGTTCAGACTGAGAACAGATGAGATCAGACAAAGAAAAGATCAGGTCAGACCAAGAGCAGGTCCGAACAGACTGAGAACAGATTACATCAGAAAGAGAACAGATCAAATCAGACAGAGGAAAGATCCATCAGATTGAGAAAAGATCCGATCAGACTGAGAACAGATCAGCTAAGACCGAGAACAGATCAGACCAGACAGAGAACAGATCAGATCAGACCAAGATCAGATCAGATACGACCAAGAACAGATCAAAAACATACAGAGAACAGATCAGACCAGAGACTAGAACAGGTTAGATCAGACCAAGAACAGATCAGATCAGACACGGAACAACTCTGATCGAGAGCAGATCAGATGAGACCGAGAACAGATCCTATCAGATTGAGAAAAGATCCGATAAGACTGAGAACAGATCAGATCAGACTGAGAACAGATCAGATCAGACTGAGAACAGATCAGATCAGACTGAGAACAGATTTAATTAGACCGAGAACAGATCAGACCAAGAACAGATCAGACCGAGAACAGATCCGATCAGACGGAGAACAGATCCGACAAAGAACAGATCCGATCCGACCTGAGAATAGATCGGATAGAGAACAGATCACATCAGACCAAGAACAGATAAGATCACACCTAGAACAGCTTAGATCAGACGTAGGACAGATCAGATCAGACCAAGAACATATTTAATCACACCGAGAACAGATCAGACCAAGAACAGTTCATACCGAGAAAGGATCCAATCAGACGGAGAACAGATCAGATCAGACAAAGAACAGATCCGATCAGTCCTGAGAATAGATCGGAACGAGAAAAGATCAGATCAGACGAAGAACAGATAAGATCAGACCAAGAACAGATCAGATCAGACCCAGAACAGTTCTGATCGAGAACAGATGAGATGAGACCGGGAACAGATTCAATCAGACTGAAAACAGATCATACCGAGAACAGATCGATTAGACGGAGAACAGATTAGCTCAGAAAAAGTACAGATCTGATCAGACCTGAGAACAGATCAGATGAGACTGAGAATAGATCAGATCAGACCGAGAGCAGATCATATGGGACCAAGAAAAGTTCAGATCAGACAGAGAACAGATCTCATCAGACCGAGAAAAGATCCAATCAGACCGAGAACAGATGAGATCACACCGAAAACAGATCCGTTCACCTATAATTTCATATCAGACTAAGAACAGATCAGATCTGAACCAGAACAGATCCAATCAGACTGAGAACCGTTTAGATCAGACCGAGAAAAGATCCAATCAGACCGAGAACAGATGAGATCACACCCGAAAAACAGATCCGTTCAACCTATAATTTCATATCGGACTAAGAACAGATCAGATCTGAACCAGAAGAGATCCAATCAGACTGAGGACCGTTTAGATCAGACCGAGAAAAGATCCAATTAGACTGAGAAAAGATCCGATCAGGTTGAAAATAGATCAGAGCAGACCGAGGAGAGATCGGACCAGACCAAGAAAAGATCAGATCAAACTGAGAAAAGATCATATCAGACCAATAAAAGATCTGATCAGACCGAGAATAGATTACATCAGACCGAGAAAAGATCATATCAGACAGAGAACAGATCAGATCAAACAGAGAACAGATCAGTTCAGGCCAAGATCAGATGAGACCAAGAACAGGTCAGAACAGACCGAGAACAGATCAGACCAGATGTAGGACTGATCAGATCAGACCGAGAACAGATTTAATCAGACTGAGAATTGATCAGACCGAGAACGAATCCAATCAGACGGAGAAGAGATCAGATCAGACAAAGAACAGATCCGATCAGACCTGAGAATAGGTCGAATTGAGAACAGATCAGATCAGACCAAGAAGAGATAAGATCAGACCTAGAACAGATTAGATCAGACCGAGAACAGTTCTGATCGAAAACAGATCAGATCAGACCGAGAACAGATTCAATCAGACCGACAACAGATCAGACCGAGAACAGATCCAATTAGACGGAACACAGATCAGCTCAGAAAAAGAACAGATCCGATCAGACCTGAGAACAGATCAGATAAGACCGAGAATAGATCAGATCAGACCGACAGCAGATCACATCGGACAAAGAATAGTTCAGATCAGACCAAGAACAGATCTGATCAGATCGAGAAAAGATCCAATCAGATCGAGAACGGACGAGATCACACCGAAAACAGATCCGTTCAACCGAAAATTTCATATCAGACAAAGAACAGATCAGATCAGAACGAGAAAAAATCCAATCAGACTGAGAACCGATTAGATAAGACTGAGGACAGATCCAATCAGACCGAGAAAAGATCCGATCAGACTGAGAATTGATCAGATCAGACCCAGAAGAGATCAGACCAGACCAAGAAAAGATCAGATCAGACCAAGAACAGATCCAATCAGACGGAGAACAGATTTGATCAGACCGAGAATAGATTACATCAGATTGAGAATAGATCAGAAAAGACCGAGAACAGATCAGATCATATCAAGAACAGACTAGATACGACCGAGAACAGATCACATCAGACCAAAAACAGATCAGATCAGACCGAGAAACATATTTAATCAAACCGAGAACAGATCAGACCTAGCACAGATCCGATCCGTAGGAGAACAGATCAGATAAAGAACAGATCAGAGCAAACCGAGAAAAGATAATACCAGACCTAGAACAGATTAGATAGGACAAGAACAGGTCAGACCAGACCCAGAACAGTTCTGATCGAGAACAGATCACATCAGACCGAGAACGAATCAGATTAGACAGAGAACAGATCAGATCGGACCGAGAACAGATTCAATCAGATATACAACATATCATATCGAGAACAGATCCGATTAGACGGAGAACAGATCAGCTCAGAAAAAGAAAATATCCAATCAGATCTGAGAACAGATCAGATCAGACCGAGAATAGATCAGATCAGACCGAGAGAAGATCACAACGTATCAAGAAAAGTTCAGATCAGACCGAGAACAGATCTGATCAGAATGTGAAAGAAAATTAAATACGAAAGTGTGCAGTATGATAAAATATCAACTTGTGCACGACAATCAAATTAGAACGTATGAATGAAGGTCAAATACTAACGTGTGGCGGCCGATCAAACATTAACTTGTCAAGAAGATCAAATTCGAACGTTTGCACGACGATCAATTATAAAAGTATGTACGACGATCAAGTATGAACATGTGCACGAGCATCAAATATGAATATGTGCAGGACAGTCAGATATGAAATGTTAAACGATCAAGCAAGAACGTGTGCATGAAGATCAAATACAAACGCGTTTGCGACAAACAGATATGAATGTTTAAACGAAGATCAAATATGAAAGTATGTACAACGGTGAAATATGAAAGCTTATACGAAGATCAAATAAGAGCGTGGCAGGAAAAACAAACATGAACGTTTGCACGACGACAAAAATTATCGTGTGCATACTGATCAAATATGAGCGCGTGCAAAACGATCAAGTATGAAATTGTGCACAACAATCAAATATGAACGTGTACACGAAGATCAATAAAAAGTTTGTGCACGACAATCAAATATGAACGCATTCACAACGATAAAAAAATGATCGTGTGCACGCAAATCAAATATGAACGTGTGCAGTACGATGAAATATGAGCACGTGTGCACGACGATCAAAAAAGAACGTATTCATGAAGATCAAATATGAATGCGCGTACGACGATATTATATGAACGTCTGCACTTCAATCTAATATGAAAGTATGCACAACAATCAAATATGAACATGTGAAAAAACGATCAAATATGAACGTGGGTACGACGATAAAATATAAACATATGCCCGACGATCAAATATGATCACGACGATCAAATATAAACGTCGTGTGCAAGACAATCTAATATGAACCTGTGCACGACGATCAAATATGATCGTGTACGACGATCAAATATGAAAGTTTGCAAAACGATCATATATGAACATGTGCACAACGATCAAATATGAAAGTGCGCACGAAGATAAAATATGAAAATCAGCACGACGGTCAAATATGATTATTTTCTCGAAGCCCAAATATGAACTTGTGTACGAGAATCAATATGAACTTGTGCACGATGATCAAAGATGAACGTGTGCACGACGATCAAATGTGAATGTGTGCACAACCAACAAATATGAACGTGTGCACGACTATCAAATAATAAAGTGTGCGCAACGATCAATTATGAACTTGTGCACGACCATCAAATATGAACGTGTGTATGAAAATCAAAGAAGAACGTGCGGTTGACGACCATGAACGTTTGCACAGCGATCAAATATGAGCGTGTGCACGACGATCAAATATGAACGTTTGCAAGACCAGCATATATGAAGGTGTGCACGACGATCAAATATGAACGTTTGCAAGACAATCAAATAAGAACGTGTGACGACGATCAAAAATGATTGTGTGTGCGACGATCAAATATGAGCGTGTGCACGACAAACAAACATGAACGTATGCACAACGATAAAGAATTATCGTGTGCATACTGATAAAATATGAGCGTGTGTACAACGATCAAATATGAAATTGTCCACAACAATCAGATATGAACGTGTACACGAAGATCAAATAAAAGTGTGTGCACGACAATCAAATATGAACGTGTACACGAAGATCAAATAAAAGTCTGTGCACGACAATCAAACATGAACGCATACACGACGATAAAAAATGATCGTGTGCACGCCGATCAAATATGAGCGTGTGCATTACGAGCAAATATGAACGTTTGCACGACGATCAAAAAGAACGCATTCATGAAGATCAAATATGAATGCGTGTACGACGATATAATATGAACGCCTGCACTTCGATCAAATATGAAAGTATGCACAACAATCAAATATGAACATGTGCACAACGATCAAATATGAACGTGGGTACGCCGATAAAATGTGAACATATGCACGAATCATATGACGACGATCGAATCAAATATGGACGTGTGCACGACGATCGAAACGATCAAATATAAATGTGCACGTGTGCATGACGATCAAATATGATCGTGTGCTAGACAATCTAATATGAACTGTGCACGACGATCAAATATGATCGTGTACGACGATTAAATATGAAAGTTTGCACAACGATCAAATATGACCATGTGCACAACGATCAAATATGAACATCTGCACGAAGACAAAATATGGAAATCAGCACGACGGTTAAATATGATTATTTTCACGACAAACAAAAACATGAACGCCATATGCACAACGATGTAAAGAATTATCTGTGCATACTGATGCGGCGTAGTGCACGAAGCTCAAATATGAACTTGTGTACGAGAAACAAATATGAACTTATGCACGAAGATTAAATATGTACTTGTGCAAGATGATCAAAGATAAAGGTGTGCACAACGATCAAATGTGAATGTGTGCACAACCTGTGCATCAAATATGAACGTGTGCACAACGGTCAAATAATACGTGTGCGTAACGATCAAATATGAACTTGTGCACGACCATCAAATATGAACGTGTGTATGAAAATCAAAGACGAATCTGTGGTTGGACGATCATGAAGGTTTGCACAGCGATCAATTATGAGCGTGTGCACGACGATCAAATATGAACGTTTTCAAGACCAGCAAATATGAAGGTGTGCACGACTATCAAATATGAACGTTTGCAAGACTATCAAATAAGAAAGTGTGACGACGATGAAATATGATCATGTGTGTGACGATCAAATATGAACGTGTAAACGACGGTCAAATATGAGGCTCTGCACGACGATCAAATATAAACTTGTGCATTACGACGATCAAGTAAGAACGTAGGCGCAACAATCAAATATGAACCTGTGCACAACCATCAAATATGAACGTGTGTATGACAATCAAAGCAAACATGTGGTTGACGATCATAAACGTTTACAAAGCGTTCAAATATGAGCGTGTTCACGACAATCAGATAGGAACGTGTGCAAGACTATCAAATAAGAACGTTTGTCAACGATCAAATACGATCATGTGTGTGACGATCAAATATGAACGTGTAAACGGCGATCAAATATGAACGTCTGCACGACGATCAAATATGAAAATGTGCACGACGATCAAATTTGAACGTGTGAAAGACAATCAAATATGAACACGTGCACGAAAATAAAATATGAAGGTGCGCAAGATGATCAAATATGAACATGTGCACGACAGTGAAATATGAACTTGTGAACGACAACCAAATATGAACGTGTACAACAAGATCAAATCTGAACGTTTAAGACTTCAAATATAAACGTTTGCATGACAGTCGCGTATGAACGTGTGCACGACGATCAAACAAGAACGTGTGCATGAAGATCAATTACGAACGCGTTTGCGACGAAAAATTATGAATGTTTGCAAGACGATCAAATATGAAACCATGTAAAACGGTCAAATATGAATGTGTGCGCGACGATCAAATATGAACTTGTGCACGACGATCAAATATGAAGGAATGCAAGACGATCAAACAAGAACGTGGGCACGACAATCAAATATTAACGATTACACGAAGATCAAATAAGAACGTGTGCACAACAACCAAATATAAACATATACACACAATTAAAAATTATCGTGTGCTTGGCGATCAAATATGAACGTGTGCACAACGATCAAATATGAACTTGTGCACGATAATCAAATATGAATGTGTATACGAAGATCAAATAAGAGTGTCTGCACGACAATCAAATATGAACGCATGGACGACGATAAAAAATGATCGCGTGCACGCCGATCAAATATGAACGTGTGCATTACGATCAAATATTAACGTGTGCACGACGATCAGACAAGATTGTATTCATGAATATCAAATAGTAACGTGTGTAGGATGATCAAATATGAACATCTGCATCACGATCAAACATGAATGTGCGCACAACGATCAAATATGAACATGTGCACAACGATCAAATACAAACGTGTGCACGACGATCAAATATGATCGTGTGCATGACAATCTAATATGAACCTGTGTAAGAAGATCAAAAATTATCCTGTGCGACGATCAAATATGAAAGTGTGCACAATGATAAAATATGAACGTGTGCACGAAAATAAACGATGAACATCTGCACGACGATCAAATATTAACGTGTGCACGACGATCAAATATGATCGCGTTTATGACAATGAAATATTAACTTGTGCACGACGATCAAGTATGATTGTGTACGAGGATCAAACATGAACGTGTGCACTAAGATCAAATATGAACTCGTGCACGACGATCAAACTAGAACGTGTGAACGACAATTAAATATGAACGTGTACACAACGATAAAATATGAAGTTGCGCAGGACGATCTATTACGAACGTGTGCACGTCATTCAAATATGAACGTGTTAACGACGCTCAAATATTAACGTGTGCACCAAGATCAAATATGACCATGTGTACGAAGTTCAAATATGAATGTTTGCATGAGGATAATATATCCTTATGCATGCATCAAAACTGAACGTGGGTACGACGATAAAATATGAACATGTGCACAACGATCAAATATGATCATGCATTTGATGTTGTGAATGACAATTCACAACAAATTCACAACAATATGAACGTGTGCACGAAAATCAAATATGAACCGGTGCACGACGATCAAATTTTTGTAAAGTGTTCACGATCATAAAATATGAACGTGTGCACGATGATAAAGTATGAATATGGGCAAAACGAGCAAATATGAAGGTGTGCATGACCATCAAATATGGTCGTGTGTACGACGATCAAATATGAACAAGTGCACGAGGATCAAATTTGAACATATGCGCAACAATAAAATATCACCGTTTTAAACGACGATCAAATATGAACGTTTGTACGACAATCAAATATGAACGCGTGCACGACGATCAAATTTTTTTAAGTGTGCAACGATGATAAAATATGAATGTGTGTGCGACGATAAAGTATGAACGTGGCAAAACGAGCAAATATGAAGGTGTTCATGACCATCAAATATGATCGTGTGTACGACGATCAAATATGAACAAGTGCACGACGATCAAATTTTAACGTGTACATGACGATAAAATATTAACTTGTGAAAGACGATCAAATAAATAAGAACGTGTACACGACAATAAAATATGAACGTATGCACGACGATCAAAATAAGAACGTTTTCACGAAGATCAAATATTAAAGTGTGACCGACGATCAAACCTGAACTTGTGGACTTGTGGAAATATGAAATTGAACTTGTGAATGACGGCTAAATATAACAGTTTGCACGATGATCAAATGTGAAGTTGTGCTCGACGATCAAGTATGAATGTGTTAACGACAATAAAATATGAACTTGTGCCAACAAACAAATATGAAGGTGTCCACGATGATCAAATATGAACGTGTGTTTGACAAAAAGTGAACCTGTGCATGACCATAATAAGGTCATGTTTACGACGATCAAATATAAACGTGTGCATGACGATCCAATTTGAATGTGTGCACGACGATCAAAAACTAGTGTTTGCACGACATTTAAATATAGACATTTACGCAACCATCAAATATCAAAGAGTGCACAACGATCAAATACGAATGTGTGGGTGACTATCAAATATGAATGTTTGCACGACAATCTTAAATGAACGTGTATACGGCAATCAAATATGAACATGTGCACGACAATTATATATGAACATATGCATAAGGAACTATTATGAACGTGTTCACGACGATCAAACATGAATGTCCGAAAGAGGTGATCAAATATGAACATGTGCATGACAATCAAATATAAACTTTTTTGATAGACTTTTGCTGTTATGGTTTTTGGTTTCTTGGTTTTTTTGACGACGATCAAATATGAAGGAATGCACTTAAATATTTTTTAACATATGTGATGACGATTAATCATGAACGCGTGCACGAAGATCAAACATGAACAATATGCAAGACAATCAAATATGAAAGTGTGCTTGACGATCAAATATGAATGTTTGCACGACGATGAAATATGAACGTGTGCACGACGATGAAATATAAACGTGTGCACGATGATCAAATATAAACGTGTGCACGACGATCAATTATGAACGTGTGCACAACGATCAAATATGAACGTGTGGACTTGTGAATATGAAATATGGACGTGTAAACAAAGCTAAAATATGATAATTTGTATGACGATCAAATACAACCGTTTGAAAGACGTTCAAATATGAATGTGTGCCAAACTTTAAAATATGACCGTGTACATGACGGTGAAATAAGAACGAGGGCATAACTGTCAAATATGAACGTATACACGATGACCAAATATGAACAAGTGCACAACAATTAAATATTAACTTGTGCATGACGATCAAATATGAACGTGTGTACGACTATCAAATATGAATGTGTGCACAACAATCAGATATGAACATTTTCACGAAGATAAAATATGAACGTTTGCACGACGATCAAATATAAACATTTTCATGACGATGAAATATGAAGGTGTTCATGACAATCAAAAGTGAACATGTGTATGACGATCAAATATGAATGTTTGCATGACGATGAAATATGTGCAAGATGATCAAATATAAACGTGTGCACGACGGTCAAATATGAACGTTTGCATGACGATCGAACATGGAAATGCGAATGAAGATAAAATATGATTGTTTGTACGACGATCAAATATAAACGTGTGCATTACGTTCAAATATGAATATGTGCCAAATATTCAAATATGGACGTGTGCACGACGATGAAATAAGATAGTGTCACAACGGTCAAATCTGAACGTGTACACGATGACCAAACATGAACTAGTGCACAACGACTAAATATTAACTTATGCACGACGATCAAATATGAACGTGTGTACGAAGATTAAATATGAATGTGTCCACGAGAATCAGATATGAACCTTTGCACGACGATCAAATATGAACGCTTGCACGACGATCAAATATAAACATTTTCACGACGATGAAATATGAACCTGTCAATAACTATCAAAAATGAACGTGTGCATGACGATCAAATATGAACCAGTTAATGACGATCAACTGTGAACGTAAGCACAACGATCAAATATGAATGTGTGCATAACGATCAAATATAATCGTCATGTACACATTCATATTTAATCGTCGTGCAAACTTTCATATTTGATCTTCGTGCACACGTTCATATTTGATCGTCGGAAAATGTTCATATTTGATCATCGTGCGCACGTTCATAGTTGATCGTCGTGCAAAAGTTCATATTTGATCATCCCTGCACATGTTCATATTTGATTGTCGTGCACACGTTCATTTTTTAACCTCGTGCACACGTTCATATTTGATCGTCGTGCACAAGTTATATTTGATCGTTGGGGAGATGATCATATTTGATCCTCGTGTACATGTTCATATTATTATTATTATTTTTTTATTACCCATTATTAAACAAACAAAATATTGTAAATGGAGTACAAGAAAAGAAAAAAAAGTAACATCAAATACCAACAAAATATCCAAAGAAAACTCAACTACAGAAAAACCAGATTAAGAACATTCCTACGACAAACAAAAAATACAAGTTTAAATTATTGCGACATAGAATGAAGAGAGGCTTGGTTCAAACGCCTTTGCAAATCGAGCACGGCGATTCAGTACAGCTATAAGCGGGGCGGCTATACCATACTTCAGAGATATATTCGAATTCCTCATCCAAACTGGAAGACGAAGCAGATACTTGCCATATCTGTAGAAAATAGACCGAATACTGCGGCGATCAAACGAGGTTAATATTTTCCAAAACAGAGATAGGGCTAGCACATGTGGCAAAACAAAAGCGTTATACACCCTTGCAAGTAGAAAACGGTTAAAGTGGCACTTCATTGAAACGAGAATTCCATAAGCTCTGCGTGTCTTTACAGCGAACAACGAAACAAGGCAATCGGGGGTCTCTTTAAGATCGCTACAAATTGGAAGGCCGAGGTACATAATCTTAGACGAAGACTTAATCGTATAAATTCCGAAAATAACATCAACTGGTACACTATCTTTAACGTGGCTATTAAATATGAGAACTTCCCTCTTCTGGGGATTGAAAGAAAGACCTATGTTAACATACTCCTTACTCAAAACACGGAAAGTCTCTTCGATGCCTATAAGTGATTTACTCGCGTTCAAAATGTCGTCGGCATAATCGATCAGCAAAACATTGAGACCTCTCAAGATACATGTATACTTAACCAGTTCTTGCGACGAAATAATACTATTATTGAATAGCGGTGGTGAAGTAACTGCTCCTTCACGTATTGCCTTCTCTACGGGTATAAGGCTAGAAGATAGGGTTAAAGCATTAACACACGGTACATTTCCACGCGCTTTTAAATTACTATATATATTCCTTAGTGCGCGTATAATAGACTTATCCACGCCACGCTTCCGAGCCGACAACAATATCTGAGGGTGCACATCGGAGTCAAACGCGCAGTTGACATCATGACCGGCAAAATACAAAGTCTCATTTGAATCATCGGCGTCAATCAACAAATTAGCAATCATATAATGCAGGTGTTCTCCTCTCATTTTCTTCTTGAAACCAAATTGGTTGTCTGATGTATTACATGCAGTCCTAAGCTTATTTACAACAAGCAATTCAAATAACTTGCACAGTATAGGCGTGACAGTTATTGGGTGGTAAGAACAACACTGCCCCCCGTCTTTTCCCTTTTTAATACAGGAGTAATTACACTCATGTAGAATAGCTCTGGAACAATCCCAGCATTAAAAATCAGTTGGTACAGGATACAAAGGTTCTCGACAAGGTTCTGACTTCCCGCTTGCACATGCAATCCACACAGGTTATCTACCCCCCTCGACAACTTCTTCTTCAGTTTCAAGAGTGTCTCACTGACTGACGAATTAGAAACAATAAAACCAACTTCCCCTTCACATTCCGCAAGACTCGCATCGAGAGTCTTGTTTATTTTCCAGATGAGCATTAGGCGATGAAAACTCGTGCGTAAGATATTTAACCCACTCACTCTCACTAGGCAGAACATCAACTGATTCTTTACGTTTCTTCTTTTTTTAGGAATTTCCACATGCGATCGTGTTCTTGCTTTATATATTTACTATCACATTCAATAATCATAGCACGATGTATAGCGAGGGTTTTTGCAAATCTTCGCTTAGTATATAATCAGATGGAGTTCACTATACCATGCCTTGGTCGGTCATTATCCATCCACATTCTTAACCAGAATTTCGTGTCCGCACACGCATTTACAAGATCCAAATTATCTGACCAGTGGGGAATTTCCGAGCCAATCCGAACACGACGAATCGGTACTGCAGCCTTTTCCGCACACTGCAGGGAAAGAACTATTTCGCTACAGTATATATTGATCAGTACTTGTTTATCACTTGCTGCAACTGAAGAAGATTTATGAAGTAGATTGTAAGGGACGCGAATTCTTGCTAAAATATCGTCACATACCTTCTGGTACAAAGGGACATTAATTTTATCCCACATAACTTTCTGATGCCATTTTCTTCCACTGGGTAGATCATGGTTGTAGTTCTAAGATGTATTAGGTGGGAAAACATAACTAACTGGTAAGTAGTCAGATGCGCTGATAGATCTATCCACATGTGACTGGCAAACAGGGAACTGGTTGATGGGAACACTTTATAAAATCAAGAGATGAAGTTGCCCCAGAGTTATGCACATACGTGAAATCGAGATCATTTTCTATTATGTTTAGACCAGTGCATGTAGTTGAGATTACTTGGGATCTAGGGCTTTCCAGATTCAACAAAACACAGTTCACATCACCGGCAACAATGTACGACAAATCTTGGGTGCGACAATTGGCAATAGCGTTTGCTAATTTCCGACAAGCAAGAAAGAACTTGGAATACTATCTAGCTGATTTGTAGTCCGTAGGCATGTAAACTGAGAAGATTATTGTCCGTTCTGGATTGCGATACCGCCTTAGGGCCGGCCACTACCACTCAATTTCGCACCAACAGCAAAAAGATCGATTGCATCACTGATATTTAAAAGTTCAGTCCCTTCTTTAATCAGGAAATGTTCTTGGAGACATACAATGTTATGATTGTGAATTAGGTTTTTTGAGGGTAGGATGTTTTTTTTATTACATTTCCATTAATGTTCCAAGTAATCAGACTTAATTCGCGATTCATTTCTTAACTGCAAGTAACTTTTGCACTTCCTGACAACTGAAACTGTAACAAGGATGCTTAATCGAACCACAGAGTGCACATTTAATCGGTTTGCTGCAAGGGTTGTCGTTAGTGCTACGGTGGTTATCCCCACATCTAGAACACTTGGCTTCGTTCTTGCAGAATTTGGATGCGTGAACAAATGCTTGACAACTGAAACATCTCATTGGAAGAAACAGATATTCAGAGATTGGGATGCATTTGTAATGAATCACTGGGGGTGATTTAATGGCATTTTCAAGGTCCACTTTGGAAGAGAACTGAAGTTTGAACGACCTAGAATTTCCAACTGCAAAGCTCTCAAACAGTTCGGAATAATCTTGCAGAGTTTTTCATCGCTCTTATCTGCAAGAACGTGGCGTACCATTCCGTAGAAATATGGTTGTTTCACTTTTTCCTCAACAGATCTATCGTTTAGCACATAACGCCTGCACAACTGCATTGGCAGACTTATCATCGGCTAGTACCACGCGCCACCCCCTTTTCAACGCTCGTTGTTCAACAATGCTAGAGGCATTGTCACCACATACCTTATCCAAGTATTCCTTTCTCATTTCTGGGTTCCTCAAGTCTTGAAGGGGGTTCTTTAGAACAACTGCGTAGGTCGGCGGGGTGTGGGGGACGGCCCCTGAAACGAGGATCCAGATCCGCTGAGCGACCACTGAACAGGGGGACGATCACGCTCGATAAAACCCTCTAGCTTGGTACACATTTCGTTTACTTTCCTAGTAATAACAGTGCTTAGTTCCCCAGGGACAATGGGTACTTCATCTGGCTCATAGATAACGTATTTAGGGTGGGAAATTTTCTTTTCATCGCAATATTTGAGCAATTTCAGAACATCAGAGATATTGTCAGTCATAATAACTTTCATCCTCATACGAGTAATAATAGCAGAATCCCTCCATATTAATTCTTTCGCCACTTGGATTTCATCTTTCTTGAGCAATTCTGCCGCTGTTTTCGCAATCTCATCAGACCGATTACTAGATTTCAAAGCACGAGAAACAAAATTCAGTAGCGGGTTAAGGACAAGCTTATCACCTGCCATCATTTGTGGTTATGTTCGTGAATTCGCTCATTTGGGCCGTAACATCGGGTCTTTTACGCCGAGAAAAAATGAGGGAAGCGTAGAACCCCGCTACCTATTCCCGGCAATTTAAGGGTCAAATGACCCGGCAGGTACCTCTACGGCCGTTACAACAGGTGCCCTCCCCTCTTCTGCTCGTTTTCCTCCCAAAATAGAATATGCGTAAATATCGCCGAAAATATGCAAAAACGGCTGAGACAAAATGATCTGTAGCAATGAAATTTAGCGCCTGGCAACTGTGCGCTATTGAAAACTATTAAATTGGAAGAAACAGAGCCACTTTGAATATAGCCTGTTAATTGTGTTTACAAACAAAAACAGCTGTTTTTTATTTGTTTAAATTAGAATTGAACACAAAGGCTAATACACATGGGAATTGAAAATAAAATATCACCAGCTTCAGAGGCCAGGTAAACCAAGTCCAACCATAAGGGAATCCACTTAAGATAATACTTAAGGATAGATATAAGTAAAAAATGCTGTTTATAAGTAGAAATAAATGTTTTTATCTCATAAAATCATCCAAAAAGTCTATTTTCAAATTCCAAACCACCAAGTTGCTGTTGCTGTTGAGCATATATGACGACGATATTTTCACAACGATATTTGATTTTCGTGCTAAAGAAAATAATAATCGATCTTCGTGCACACGTTAATAGTTTATCGTTTTGCACACGTTCATATTTGATCATCGTGCACATGTTCATGTTTGATCGTTGTGCACAATTTCATATTTGATCGTCGTGCAAGCTTTCATATTTGGTCGTCGTGAACATATTCATATTTGATCGTCATGCACAAGTTCATATTTGATACAAATGATATTGATACAAATGTTCATATTTGATCATAGTGCACACGTTCATATTTGATGGTCGTGAAAAGGTTCATATTTAATTGTCGTTAACACGTTTAAATTTGATCGTCAACCACAAGTTTATATTTGATCGTCGTGCACACGTTAATATTTCATCGTTGTGCACACATTAATATTTGATCGTCTTGCAAACTTTCATATTTGATCGTCCTGCACACGTTCATGTTTGATCGTCGTGCACACGTTCATATTTAAGTGTCGTTGACACGTTCACATATGATTGCCGTGAACAAGTTCATATTTGATCGTTGTGCAAACGTGCATACCTGGTCGTTGTGCTCACTTTCATATTTGATCGTATTGCACACATTCATATTAGATCGCCTTGCAGACGTTTATATTTCATTGTCGTGCGCACGTTCATATTTGATCGTTGTGCACAAATTCATAGTTGATCGTCGTGTAAACGTTCATATTTGATTGTCGTACACACGTTTTATATTTGATCGTCGTGCGCTCGTTCATATTTTATCATCATGTAAATGTTCATATTGTATCGTTGTGCACACGTTCACAATTGATTGTCATGCACACGCTCATAGTTGATCGTCGTGCACATGAACATATTTGATCGTCGTGCACAAGTTCATATTTGATTGTCGTTGCACACGTTCATATTTGAATGTCGCGCACATCTCTATATTTTATCGTCGTCCACAAGTTCATATTTGATCGCAAATGTTCATATTTGATCGTCGTGCACACGTTCATATTTGATCGTCGTGCACACGTTCATATATGATCGTCGTGCATATGGCCATATTTGATAGCCGTGCACAAGTTCATATTTGATCGTCGTGCACACGTTTATATTTGATCGTCGCGAGCACGTTTATATTTAATTTCTTACACATGTTCATATTTGATCGCTGTGCAAACGTTTATATTTGATTGTTCTGCAAACATTCATATTTTATCGTCGCGCACAAAGTTTATATTTGATCGTCGTGCACACATTTGTATTTGATCATCGTGCACACTTTTATATTTGATCATCATGAAAACATTCATTTTAATTGTTTTGCACACGTTCACATTTGATCGTTTTGCACACGTTCATATTTGTTCGTTGGGCACAAGTTCATATTCGTTCGCCGTGCAGATCTTCATATTTGATTACTGTGCACACGGTGATATTTGATCGTCGTGCACATATTCACATTTGTTCGTCGTGTACATGCTTTTACATTTACAAGCTTCTTTTACAAGCTTCCTAAACTCTTTTGATTCATTCTTTCTAAAGACTAAACTTAGCCTTTTAGCTTTTTCAATCTCAAACTTCTTTTATTATCTCTATAATATTCTTATATTCCTTTTTCTCTCTCTTGTAATTCTGATACAGCTGTTGAAAATCATCTCCTTCTTCATTTAATTTCAACACCTTTAATGCCTCCCAAAGTTTTTCATCCTACATTCCTCGTCATAGAATGTCCTAATAGCATGGTTCCCTCTATTTTTGCATATTTTCTCTCCGCACCGTAAACTACACTACCCAAAATTTCTAGCTCTTAATCAACATTCCCTTCGTGTGCTAATTATAGGCCTCTATTCAGTAAATCCAAATTACTTAATTCCGTCATGAATTCTTCAAAATTGTTTCTTATCATCTTCCTCCACTCTTATCATCTTCCACAACCCTTTAACTCAAAGAAAGACTAGTTAAAAATATGATCAATTATGCTTGGAGAATGCCACAGCAAACAAGTAAACTCCCCCAGATTCTTGTCATTTCGTAATCTATCATTTTATATCAATTAATTTTCATACACACAAAATTCTAATGAACTTTAAACCCTGTTTTTTTTTTACTACGGTTGTGGTCCCTACTTGTCCCTTGTGGGAAAGTCTTAACAATATCTTCTAAATTAACAGTGGATATATCATCTTGAACACAACCAAAACCGGTGAAATTTCCGCACACACCCTCTGTATAGGCATTAAAGTCCTCCAGCAAACAAAAACAATCATTTGGAAACTTCCTTGAAAAATTACGTTTTTCCTATTCAAAAATTGACCATATATTCTCTTCCGAAAAAGAGCTTGTTTCTGGGGAAATATAAGCAGCACAAAAAATAACTAAGATGCAAGGGAAACACACTCTAAGCTAAACCAAGTTAAAAGATTTACTTTTCAAACTATACATCTTTGTAGTCACACTAAAACTCTTGGAAACTAACATTGCTTCACCGCCATTTTTAGATTGTTTTCTATGCACTCCGTAAGACGTGTACGCCATAAACACTTTAGGTTCTTTTAGCTACGTTTCAACTAAGCATGCTAAGTCAATTTTTCCTTTTTGTTTTGCTAATAAATGTTCCCATTTTTCACTGCTTACCCCATGGATGTCCCAATGCACTATTTTGAAGTTCTTATCCTATGTATCTCAACTTATTCTATGTATCTACTGCCGAACGATTGCCAGAAACTGAGCCCCAAGTTAGCACTTTTGTCCCTAACCTAGATTTCTGATCGTGTAGCGTATAATTGTTATGTTCCGTTTGCACGACGTTTGCAATATGACCATTTACACGACGATCAAATATGAATGTGTGCAAGACGATCAAATAAAAACATGTGCACGAGGATCAAATATGAACGTGTGCACGACGATCAAATATGAACATTTACACAACGAGCAAATATGAACGAATGCACGACATCAAATATGAACTTGTGCACAATGACCAAATATGAACGTGTGCAGGACAATCAAATATGAAAGTGTGCACAACGATCAAATGTGAACTACAATTAAATATTAACGTGTGCAGGACGATCAAATATGAACATGTGCACGACAATCAAATATGAACGTATGGGCTAAGATCAAACAAGAACGTGTGCATGTTGATCATATATTAACGTGTGCAAGAAGATAAAATTTGAAAGTTTGCGTGACGATCAATTATGAACGTATGTACGACGATCAAACATGAAAATGTGCACGAGCATCAAATATGAACTTGTGCACGACAATGAAACATGAATTATTTGATTAACGTTCAAATATGAACATGAGCACGTTGACTAAATATGAACGTGTGCACGACGATCAAATATGAACGTATGCACGACGATAAGATATGAATGTGTGGACAACGACCCAAATATGTAGGTGTTCACGATGATTAAATATGATAGTGTTTACGACAATCAAAGAAAAACTTGTGCACGACGATCAAATATGAACGTTTGCACAACGATCAAATATGAACGAGTGCATGGCGATCAAGCATGAACGTTTGACCATCTGCCCAACGATCAAATATAACTTGTGCACGAGGATCAAAGATGAAAGTGTGGACGACGATTAAATGTGAATGTGTGCACGACTATCGAATATGAACTTGTTCACAACTCTCAAATATGAACGTATGAACGACGATCAAATATGAGCGTATGCACGACGATAAAATATGAACGAGAGCACAAAGATCAAACATGGACTTGTGCACGACCCTCAAATACGAACATGTGCACGAGGATCCAATATAAACTTGTGTACAACGATTAAATATATACTTATGCACGACGATCAAGTATGAACATGTGCACGCTGATTATTGATGAATATGTGCACGACCTACAAATATGAACGTCTGCACGAGGATCAAATATACACGTGTGCAACGGCGATTAGAAATGTACTTGTGCACGATGATCAATTATGAACGTGAGCAAGACGATCAAATACGAACGTTTGCAAGACTATCAAATATGAATGTGTTCACGACGATCAAATATGAACGTGTGCACGACGATCAAATAAGAACATGTGCGCAACAATCAAATATGAACTTGTGCACGGCCATCAAACATGAATGTGTGTGTGACAATCAAAGAAGAACGTGTGGTTGACGATCATGAACGTTTGCACAGCGATCAAATATGAGCATGTGCACGACAATCAAATTTGAACGTTTGCAAGACTAGCAAACATGAAGGTGTTCACGACGATCAAATATGAACGTGTGCAAGACAATCAAATAACAACGTATGACGACGATTATGATCATATGTGCGTCGATCAAATATGAACATGTAAACGACGATCAAATATGAAGCTGTGCACAACGATCAAATATGAAAGTGTGCACACCCATCAAATTTGAACGTGTGAAAGAAAATTAAAAATGAACGCGTGCGCGACGATAAAATATGAAGGTGCGCCGGACGATCAAATATGAAAGTGTGCACGACAGTCAAATATGAACCTCTGAACGACAACCAAATATGAACGTGTGCACCAAGATCAAATATGAAATTTTAAGACTTCAAATGTAAACGTGTGCACGATAATCGTATAGGAACGTGTGCACGATGATCAAATAAGACCGTATGCATAAAGATCAAATAAGAACGCGTTTGCGACGAACAAATATGAATGTTTGCACAACAATCAAATATGAAAGTGTGTAAAACGGTGAAATATGAACGTGTACACGAAGATCAAATAAGAGCGTGTGCCCGAAAAACAAATAGGAACGTATGCATGACGATAACAAATTATTGTGTGCACGCCGATCAAATATGAAGGTGTGCACAACGATCAAATATGCAATTGTGCACGACAATCAAATATGAACGTTTACACGAAGATTAAATAAAAGTAAGCGCACGTCGATCAAATATGAACGCAAACACGACGATAAAATATCATCGTGTGCAAGCCCATCAAATATGAACGTGTCTAGTACAATCAAATATGAGCGTGTGCACGACGGTCAAACAAGAAAGTGTTCATGGAGATCAAATATGAACGCGTGCACGACGATATAATATGAACGTCTTCACGACGATCAAATATGAAAGTATGCACAACGATCAAATATGAAGATGTGTACACAACGATCAAAAAGGAGCGTGGGTTCAACGATAAAATATGAATATGTGCACGACGATCAAATATGATCGTGTGCACGACAATCTAATATGAATCTGTGCACAACGATCAAATATGATCGTGTAAGACGATCAAATATGAAAGTTTGCACAACGATCTAATATGAACGTGTGGACGACGATAAAATATGAAAATCAGCATGATGGTCATATACATGCATACATGCAAGCGTGTATTTAAAAACCAGTGGTCATATACACAAAAACAAATAAATAAAAAACAATAAGGAAAGAGCGATAACACTCAAAAAATTTAGAATACAGCTTCTCTTCGCGCCATCAGACTATTGTCTATAAAACAACCTAACGCAATACTTAGGTCCCTCGAAGTAGTCCCCAAACACCCGGGAGCAGCGGTACATCCCCATGAAAAAAATTATCCCCGAAATTCTCTAAACTTTGGCATCTACTCAGAAAATGGTCCATCACATCCCAAAACTCCCTACAGAGGGGGTAGGCACGCCTTCTTCCCGAGCCATCCTCGTCCATAAGACTCCCAGTAGCCTTTACGCAGTGGTATGCAATTTGCCCGCACCTGCAACCAATACTTAAGGGTTCTCTACAGTAGGTTCAGCTTCAAATAAAACTCCTCCCCATACACATCTTTAATCTGTCTATAATAATGCAGGCTACTAGACTTTTCCAGACCCGTTAGCCAAACCTGAATGTCTTGGTCCCGAAGGTGCGATGCAACTTTACCGAGGAAATATTTAGGTTTACCTAGAGGACCCTGCCTCTCATTTCATGCCCATGATAAACCAGCATTATCCAACAGTGCTTTAACTTGTTTTGGCCATGCTGCCTTTTTGGTAAAACTCAACATCTCTGTGTAGGCAGCTTTCGCCAAGCGGTTATCAGGTAAGCGCGTAACCTGTAACCGAAACCTAATCATTTGTATAGTCCTTATATGACGTAGATCCTGCAAACCCAAATCACCCCTTAGGACCAAAGTTCTAAAATTATTTTGGAGGCCTTTAACTCTTTTTAAATACATAAACTGCAGAGATTCCAATTGTTTTACCGTAGTAGTCACCCACAACTCACATCCATAATGGGCAACAGGTAGGACTTTAGTCATAAAATGGCACTTGTGCATCTTCATATTTTTTATTTGCATGATATGTTTTTGTCAAGTAGACCAAAAGCAGCTGCCTCACCACGTGAAATCATCAATTTAATGTGCTCGGTTCAATTACCGTTTGCTGCGACTACAAATCCCGGATATTTATACTTTGGGGTCACTTTTATTGCCTTATCTTTATAAGTAAAGGAATAATCCTGAGGTCCATTGGGCTTCCTACTTTGGAAGATCACAGTCTTTGTCTTAGATGCGTTCAGCTTCAACTTCTTCGATTCTAGGTAAGATTCAGCTAAATTCAGAAGTGTTTGGAGTTCCTCGACTGATTTGGCCACTAACACTGTGTCGTCAACGAACAGCAAAAAAGAAAATAGAGTATTCACTAGTGATGCAACTGGGGCCCATGTCATTTCAAGGAACTCTGCAAAATCATTGATGTACAGACTAAAAAGTATCGGTGATAACTTGCTTACTTTGTGAACTCCTTTGAAGGTTCTGAATGGCCTAGATACACCTTTTTTAACAATGAAAACCACAGATAAAGTTATCTCATACGTGTTAATTAATAACATAATAAAAGCCTGGGTAGGCCTATCTTAACAAGATAAAGGAATAAAATAGGTCTATCAATACTATCAAATGCCTTTTCAAAGTCCAAAAATGCAACAAAAAGCCTATATTTCAACTGCAATATTTTCCAGTAAGAGCCTGGAGTATAAATGCACGATCTGTAGTTGAATAATCCTTTCGGCATCCTCCTCGGGTCTTACTGACAATATTTTCCTTTTCTAGCCACAGCCCTAATCTACCATCTAGAACCTTTGCCAAAAATTTACTAATTGTTGGTAATAGACTAATAAGATAAGATAAGATAAGGGTTTATTCCAAAAACAACACAACACAAAAAAACAAATGACCTTCCATAAGCTAAAGCTTGTTCGGAAGTATTTACCCTCTTAAAATTAACACTTATAATAACATAATAAAGAGAAAGAAGGGAAAAAAAGAAAAAAAGAAGAAAGAAAGAAAAAAAAAAGAAGACAAAATGAAAATCCTACACTCGCTCTGCTCCTGGTCGCAATAACCAAAAATTAATACTTCACATACTCCAAAACTTCCCGCCGCCATCCCATAAATAATAAATAAACAAAACAAAAAAAATAAAAAAATAAAAATATATAGGAAAAACGGGTTCCGGGCAAACCTGAGAGTGACTCAACTATACCACCCTTTAAACAAATTCATACCTATGGAGACAAAGGGTTTTAAGATCCCGACGGAATTCACATAGATTCGCTGACCTTTTTAAAGAAACAGGCAGATTATTCCAGAGACAGCTGGCCCCACATGACGTATTGAAAATAGCGATCTAGTACTAGTAACTTGAGGTGTCCGTATATCTCTAGCATGATGAGTAGGATAATTGTGTACATCATCACCAGAAATAAATAAATTTAAAAACACTTGGGAATCAAATTAGAAAAATACTTAAACATAAATAACCCATGGTAAAATTTCCCAAGACCTGACACAGGGATAATATTTAACTGTACATATTGGGATCTCACCGGGGTTCTCCGATTATCTCCGGACAACACTCGCAGTGCCATATTTTGTATCACACGTAACTGCTGCAAATGCACTGAAAATGTGCTAGACCATATACTCACGCAATATACTAAATACGGGTGAACTAACGAAAAATAAATCAATCTCAAAACAGAATCATGGAAAAATATTTTTTAACTTTCTCATCATTCCAACATTTCTTGCAATCTTACTACTAATAAAAGAAACATGATTTTAAAACTAAGGCATTCATCCACAATAACACCAAGGTATCGTATAGTGTTTGTACGCTTAATTACATAATTCTCCATTTGCAAATCCAGACCCCAAGGGTAAAAAATTTGATGATCTACCATATATAAAAAAACCTGATTTACTATGGTTTAACAAAAGCTTATTCACTCTCATCCACTTATCTATACCTAACATACCTCTTCTCATTATCTCTATTAAATCAGATTCAGTCTTTGCTGCGGCAGTAAAATGGGTATCATCTACAAAACTAGGAATAATCACCCTACAATTAGAATGTGCACTATCTAACAAATCCAAAACAGAAATCGCAAGTCATTAATATAAACCAAGAAAAAGCAGACCTAAAACAGAACCCTGTGGAACATCATAATCAACCATTCTTTCACCAGACCTCACATTAGAAATTTCAACGCACTGGGTCCTACCTCTCAAAAAAGTTTCAAATAACTTCAACGCATTTCCTCTAATTCCACAATTTTCTAGCTTCATAATTAAAATTTCATGGTCAACTGAATCGAACGCTTTAACAATATCTAAAAAAATAGATGCCACCTTAAACCCTTGGTCCAAAGCATCATGCACAAACGTCGTCAAAAATAAAAACTGCCTGTTCGGTAGACATCCCCTTACGAAAACCGAACTGATTAGAATGGAAAAAGGAAATATTCTCCAAAAACTCAGATACTCTAGAATTAATAAGTTTTTCTACTAGCCTAGAAATAACAGAAAGGAGGGATATCGGTCGATAATGATTCACATTTTTCCTATCACCCCCTTTAAATAAAGGTGTTACTCTGGCACTTTTAAGACACTCCGGATATATACCACATTTAAAACTAGCATTAACCAGGTACAAAATTTGTTGCGATATCACAGGAAAAATTGACTTGAAAACCTTTGTTGAAATAAAGTCTGACCCGGATGCACTGTTTCGCATACCTTTTACCACATCAAACAATTCTTTTTCAGTAACCGGTCGCAAGTACATAGAAACGTCACTACTTTCAGGCATAAACTGAGTAAAATCACCATCACTTGTGTGCTGCAGACGATGCTAATCGCCCCCCTACACTAGAAAAGTGCTCACACATACGTTCAGTAGTTTGGTGAATATTTTCACCATCAACAAGACTACTAACAATTTCAGGCTTATTCGGTTTAATAAACAGAATTTATAACATTCCAAGTCTTTCTCGGGTTACCCTCCGCATTTTTAAATCTATCACTCAGGTAATCTAACTTAGCTTTACGATGTATACTATTCAACTATTATTACTATACGCTTTATAAATATTTACATCGCTAATACTATTACTTAATGCGGACTTTTTATACAATTGCTGTCGCCTAGCTAGAGAAACTAGAATACTCTTCGTAACCCAAGGCTTCATCGGCGAATCAAAATACTTACGTTTCTTCCTAACTTGACTACAAGCAACTACCGTATCCTTAATCATCGAATACCAAAGTGTAAATTTATCATTCACATCCATATCATTACTATATAAAAAATCACAATTTTTTCCTCCAAGCTCATTTTTATACTTCGGTACATTAATAACAGGAAAACAATTTTTCGGTACTTCAGAACGCTCTGATCTTGGCCGGTTCAAAAGAGAAGGAATAGATACCAACAGACCGAAATGATCCGAAACGTCGTTTACAATAACACTCGCACTACTATATCCAGTATTTAAGTAAACGTTATCAATCAACGTAGCAGAATCATGGCTCACTTTTGTACATATATTAAAAGAAGGCAGTAGTCCATAACCTAGCATAGTCATTAGAAACTCCCTAGCTCTAAGGTTACTATTCACAGTTCTTAAATCCAAGTTGAAATCACCACAAATAAACAAGGTCTAGTTGAAATTGGTAACTTATCCAATTGCTCTTCTAAAAGTGAGCTAAACTCATCTATATTATACGAAGGGGTCTATAAACGAAAATCATAAAACCCTTAAAATTAAGACACTGCAATTCTAACACCATACTTTCAAACACCATTTCTCGATTAACTCTTATATCATCTCTCACCTTAGCCTCAAAATCATTACGCACATAAATTGCTAAGCCGCCATGTTGATGCATCTCTCTAATTTTAATATACAGCTTATAATTATCAATCTCTAACAGAGAAGAACTATGGTTCTTCAACCAAGTCTCCGTTAAAGCTAAAACATGAGGGTTGATTGCAGACATAACTCATTCAAAAACTGGTATGAACTTCCAATCCCTTGACAATTTAAATGAAAAATATTAAACTCATTTTGACAACTAATAGAAATCAAATCACACAGAAACTTATAACGGGAATCAGGATTAACCTCATGAAACTCACCCACATCAAAATCTCTGTGAAGTACCCCTCCCCCCAAATCATGTAATTTCATCGAATCACTCTCAAGAAAACCCAGCTGTTCCCTACCTAAACTTGACATTTAAAATAATCAATCCGAAGGGATGGAAACCGGAATTTTGGAATGTGAAAAAATAGTAAACTTACCATACCATGAGTGAAACGACCAAGAACCGAGAAAATCCAGACCAACAAATCCTGAAAGAAAAACAAAAGATAAGAAAACATGGAACAAAAATAATAACACAAAAAGAATCGCCAACATAGGGGACATAAATAACAAAAACAATGAATACTTCATAACACAAAAAAAAATGAATAAGTTAATAAGTTAATAATAAACGCAACAACCGCTTATTTTAAATTTCATAACTGACACTAAACAATACTCACACGATTACAAACCATCCGTTGACAAGATTACCATAATATCAAATAGGGACCTATATTAAACTCCTTCTCTACCTTTACCACCGCGTAAACCTCTTCCCCTCACTTGACTGCGCTGATGCGCATTGCTATCACTACGCGGTGAATTAAGCTCCGGGATTATATCCCTGGGGCAGAATTTGGCTCGCGAACCATTAGGACGATCAAATAAAGAAAAGGTGGAACGGTTTTAGACACCCAAGCTGAAATACCTATATCCTTTAGCTTAGCCTTCTTCTCAAAAAGACTTTTTCGTGGCTCCCGGACAGAAAGAGGGGCATCATCACTAATATAAATCTCTTTCAGATTCCTCACAGATTTTCCTTTAAAATTCTTGCTAACTTTTAGTAAAACAATTTTCTTTTCCCTCGAAAAAACATTAATTTTGAAAAATTTCTGGTCTTTCATGTTTTGTAGCACTGTAAACTTGGGAACCTCACTTACTTCAAGCCCAGACAGACATACTTGCTTAAACGCTTCACAAGCGTCCCTCCTTACTGTCACAAGGCAAATTCCAAACAATAATGTTA
The DNA here is from genome assembly GCA_027921565.1 of Artemia sinica. NCBI lineage: Eukaryota > Metazoa > Arthropoda > Branchiopoda > Anostraca > Artemiidae > Artemia > Artemia sinica. The sequence goes on from CM051262.1 coordinate 61,946,184, forward strand.
CTGTCAGATACCTGGTATTCACACATCATTAACCGACTTGCCAGATCAATATTGTTTTTCCTCAGTGCCATCGCTTCACTCTGATAACGCTTATCTGCTTTTTTAGGCTATCAGTTTCGCTTTCAACTGATGCTACACGGGCTTGAACTTCCGTAACCGATGCGTGAAACTCAAGCTGCGCTTTTTCCACCGATATAACCCTTTGTTCCAGAGATCTCATACGTCCATCAATAGAGTCTAACTTAGATCCGTTTTCTTTCACGATTGCCAGCATCGTAACAAAATCTTCGGACAATTTTAACAATGGTGACTGGGACTCCTCGCTAGAAGTAGCAGAAACATCTAAAACTGCTCCAGTTTCATCAGCTCCAGCACGCTGGACTTTACGCCGACGTCCCATCTTAGAAATAATTAAACAAGAAACGGCTTACCCTCACTAGGCAACAAATATTTATCCACGGAGCTGCCAACGTGCATTAAGCGTTAGCCGTTACAAGGGCACGGCAAACAACAACCCCAAACTCAGCTCCAAGAACGACTCCTAACGCCAATCTCGAACTCAGCTCCAAAAACAACTTGAAATTTAGGCCAATAGGTCAGCAACAATTCCTCTTCGGGTTAATGTACCAAATTATAACGAATAATTATAATTTGAACACTCGATCAAAAATCAGAATCACAGTTCAGAATGGTTTTATATTCAGAATAAACTTGTAACCGCCACTGGATAGACAATAAGCGGCTCTCGCGTAACAGGTCTTACTCAATCACAAGACAAACATTACAAATGTTAATTTGTTCCAAACTAACCAACTTGGCAATTCAAAAACTAGTCTGTAATAGATCGTAAATCATAATCCATTATTACAATTTGAGTTAAAATGTTCACTCATTCACTTCTATCGAACAAACACACCTTATTCCATTTAAGATTATTAACTCAGATAATAATTTTTTTTTTAAATACACAAGTATCCAAACAATTCAAATTATAAGCAATCTTCAAAATTCAGGTGTATAACTAATCAGTGACGTCACCGATCCAGTCAAAAAATCCAATCTCCGATACTTGAGTGCATTCAGGTAATTGCGTACGATTTAATCCATTATAAAATTGTGTCACTCTTTAATCCTTTATAAAATATATGTGACCTTCACTGGCGGATGCTGAAAGAGAACTGAATAGGGCGATAGTTACCATGCTTCATCCAGTCCCCCCTTTTAAATAACTGCATTGTAACCGACATATTCCATGCTGTTTGCCAACTACATGAAACCAGGGCCGCATTATACAAAGTTAACAGAACTGGCAACAGGGGACCATTTAAATCCTTATACATTTTTTACGGAATTCCATCAATACCCGGCGAAGATCCTCCACGGTGGCTCTTGGTGGATTGTTTTAGCTCACTCTCAGGTATTTCCTGAATTAGCTGGTAAGAATGCTCAGGGAGGGGGAATTACCTGACCAATACATCTATCGGCTCAGTATACACTTGCGGGTAGATGGATGCCTGGCCAGCTGAGTTTTTATGATTCTCCAGGTCTTCAAAATAATTCGGCCAAGAGTTAACTTCTGGGATCATTTTTGATTAGTCACGTGGCTTACGTAAGTACTTCCGGAATTCCTTCATACTGGTCGATCTATAAGCTTTAAAACACTTCTCTTGCTCTTTAATTTCATATAATGCCTTCTTCCTCCGTACTAAGGCCTTTTGTTCTTTTCTAGCTAATCTAATTGTTGATAGGGCTTCTTGTCATTCCTCTGGGCCATTGACCTTTTTTACCTTATTTAATAAGCTAAATATGCACAACTTACTAAGTTTGCAATCATTATCAAAAGGACCTATCTTTGGCGGCATTCGTTTCAGGACCCGACCAACCTCTTCATGGAGGAGTTGTGACAGGTAGCCAGTAATTATTTCAGGCTCCGAAGAGAGTCCACATAAACCCTTTAACTTATCCAAAATCTCTTCCGAGGAAAACCTATCTTTCAGCGTTTTTGTCTCTTCATCAGTCCAATCTTTTCGTAACGGCCTTATAGCTTGAGTTCGGGATATATGGCTAGAATGAGGGAGAGAAGGAACATCAAACATCCTAGAAAGTTGAAGAGAAAGTTTTATAGGAAAATGATCCGAACCCAGCATGTGGAGAACCTCAAAATCAACAACACAGGAAGCGAACTCCACACCCACCAACGCGTAATCTATAACACTGGGAAATGGACCGGAAAGCATGTGTACTCAGCCCTACCTCTGTCCTTACCAAATCTTCCATTACAGATTGCTAGACCATTCTCCTCGCAGTATTTCAAAAATTTCTCCCTCAAATATTCATTTTTTCTAGGCTTATCTTTACTGCTCCGTGGCATCCCAAAGACCTCAGGAAGGACCTCCGCATTATCACCTGAAAAATCTCAGGAGTTATCTCTAATACATTCGAAGTATAGGCATTAAAATCCCCTATTACAACCAGACAGTTCCCCGAAATTTTCTGTTAAATCAATCGCGTTTCTTTATGTAGTATAGTCCACGTGTCTTCAGACGAGTAAGAGCTATTTTGTGGTGCTAGATATACACAACCTACAATTAAAAAAGTACTCTCACACTTACATCTACCCCACACTATATTCTCTGATTGGGTCGCAAGTCTCACTGCAGAAGAAAATGACATTTGGCTAAAATACATAACCACACCACCATAATACCGATTATTCTTAGAAGCTTTTTTATTCACTGCATTAAAGGAATAATTATGTAAAAGAAGCTTATGCAGATCATCCTTACTATTATGCCAAGACTCAACCACACAAAATATATCCAGATCTCTTAATAATGCTAATGATGTTTTTTTTCTCTTTAAAACCTTGAATGTTCCAGCACCCAATACTAGGTTCGTGATAAACAGACAAAGGTATATGGCCACACCGGTCCTAATCCTCATTTTCGTCACTCATATTCTCAGAGGAGTCACAAGCCCCTTCTTTTAGGGGTGAATTCAAGCCATTCGACTTGTCGGCTGGTGCAGTTTCCCTGCAGCTCTCAGTCGTGCTGTTCTTACGGACACATCGATTTCCTGTTTTATGGGCATCTCCGGGACTAATGATGGTTTCTAATCTCCTCTTTGCTTCCCCAAGAGCAACCATTTTGTGCTTTTGGTCAGGCCAAGCCGCGTTCTTGCTAGTGCTGTCTTCAAAATTTACCGTTTGAGAATTTTGAATTCCGGGGCTTAGGGGTTAACCTGCTAAGTCTTCGATCTGGGCAAAGCACCAGGTTTAGCAGCCAACATTATCACCCTGCCTGTGACTTGGTCATAACAAAATGTTTTGCCCTCAATCAAAAGGCGTGTTCCTCTTAATTTGGCGTCTTGTTCACGCGACAAAGCCTCATTCAGCATTGGTTTAAGCTCTTGGCGAGATTTACGTTCCAAATAGGTATAATCTGGGGCTACTGTAATATCAAACTTTTTTAGAAGTCGGCCACTACGTATTATTATATCGCGAAGTTCCCGATTACTAAATTTCACCAAAATAGGGCGCACCGCACTTGGTTTACTTTTTCCCAATTGAAACATATCCTTAAAATCACGCCTGGTCAAACTAAGCTGGGGTAAATAGCGGTTTACTGCCGCCATAACTTCTTCCACTAGACTACTTGAGGTGGGTTTACTGACTTCAAATTATAAATGATCAGATTTTGCTGTTTAATTTCTCTCTTTCAAGTTGCTCCAACCTTTCTTTTCTTAAAATAGTAGGTACCGCAGCTGGTCGATTTCGGATCTTGCTGCATCTTCCCGTCTGCCTGTCTCAGTTTTCAGGGCCGCTAATTCCGATTCAATCGCAGAAACGCAATAGGCAACATCTTGAATCTGATTTAATTTAGCATCCATTTTGTGACAATTTTTCAAGGATTGCTGCAATCGCGGTTGATTCAGCCATTTCCAAAATTATCATTCGATCCCTTCCGAAAATCTAAAAACTAAAAGCAAAAAACGAAAACTTACTCGCAAGAGGGGCAATTAAAGTACCCCGCTTTCCAACAATGTCTTGCAATAATCACGCCCGTCAATGCTGTAATGCTTAACCAAAGAACGAAAAGCCAATTGTAACTTTAATCCTCTACTAGACACTTTCGCAATCACCGAATTAATTATATTTTCAAACAATCCATGTTAACTATTTCATATAGATGTTTACGATTTGAATATGATTATTTGCACCAGCTTCAAATATGAACGTGTGTAGGAGAATCAAATATGAACTTGTGCACGATGGTTAAATATGTACTTGTGCACGATGATCAAATATGAACATGTGCACGACAATCAAATATGAACGTGTGCACGAGGATCATATATGAACCTATGCACGGCAATTAAATTTGTACTTGTGCACGATGATCAAATATGAAAGTGTGCACGAAGATCAAATATGAACGTTTGCAAGACTATCAAATATGAACGTAATCAAGACGATCAAATACGAACATGTGCGCAACGATCAAATATGAACTTGTGCACGACCATCAAATATGAACGTGTGTATGACAATCAATGAAGAACGTGTGTTGTCGATCATGAACGTTTGCAAAGCGATCAAACATGAGCGTGCGTATGACGATCAAATATGAAAATTTGCAAGACTAACCAATATGAAGGTGTGCATGACGATCAAATATGATTGTGTGCAAGACTATCAAATAAGAACGTGTGACGACGATCAAATATGATCATGTGTGCGACGATCAAATATGAACGTGTAAACGACGATCAAATAGGAAGTGTGCAAGACGATCAAATTTGAACCCGTGAAAGACAATTAAATATGAACATGTGCACGACGATAAAATATGATGGTGCGCAAGACAATCAAATATGACATGTGCACGACAGTCAAATATGAATGTGTGAACGACAACCAAATATGAACGTGTGCACCAAGATCAAATGTGAACGTGTAAGACTTCAAATATAAAATTTTGCAGGACAATCGCATATGACCGTTTGCATGACTATCAAACGAGAACTTGTGCATGAAGATCAAATACGAACGCGTTTGCGATGAACAATTATGAATATTTGCACGCAGGTCAAATATGAAAGCGTGTACAACGGTCAAATATGAACGTTTGCACGACAATCAAATATGAACTTGTGCACGACGATCAAATATGAAGGAATGCAAGACGATCAAACATGAACGTGGGCACAAAAATCAAATATTAACTTTTATACGAAGATGAAATAAGAGCGTATGCACAACAATCAAATATGAACGTATGCACGACGATAAAAATTATCGTTTGCTTGCCGATCAAACATGAACGTCTGCACAACGATCAAATATCAACTTCTGCACGACAATCAAATATGAATGTGTATACGAATATGAAATAAGAGTGTGTTCACGGTAATCAAATATGAACGCATGCACGACGATAAAAATGATCATTTGCACACCGATCAAATATGAACGAGTGTATTACGATCAAATATGAAAGTGTGCACGACGATCAAACAAGAATATATTCATTAAGATCAAATATGAACGCGTGTACGACGATAAAATATGAACGTCTGCATCATGATCAAATATGAATATGTGCACAACGATCAAATATGAACATGCGCACAACGATCAAATATAAGCTTAGGTACGACGATAAAATACGATCATATGCGCGACGATCAAATAAAACGTGTGCCCGACGATCAAATATGATCGTGTGCACGACAATCTAATATGAACCTGAGCAAGACGATCAAATATTATCGTGTACGACGATCAAACATGAAAGTGTGCACTATGATCAAATATGAACATGTGCACAACGATCAAATATGAACGTGTGCACGAAGATATAATTTGAACATCTGCACGACGGTCAAATATGATTATTTGCACGACGATCAAATATAAACGTGTGCACGACGATCAACTATGATCGTGTGCACGACAATCAAACATGAACCTGTGTACGACGATCAAATATGGTTGTGTACGACGATCAAATATGAAAGTGTTCACAATGATCAAATATGAACATGTGCACAACGATCAAATATGAACGTGTGCACGAAGATATAATTTGAACATCTGCACGACGGTCAAATATGATAATTTGCATGACGATCAAATATAAACGTGTGCACGACGCTCAAATATGATCGTGTTCCCGATAATTAAATATGAACCTGTGCTCGACGATCAAATATGATTGTGTACGACGATCAAATATGAATGCGTGCATTAAGATCAAATATGAACTCGTGCACGACGATGAAATTAGAACGTGTGAACGACAATTAAATATGAACGTGCACACAACGATAAAATATGAAGTTGTACAGGATGTTCAAACATGAACGTGTGCACGTCAATCAAATATGAACGTATAAATGACGATCAAATACTAACGTATGCAGCACGATCAAATATGACCGTGTATACGACGTTCAAATACAAATGTTTTCATGAACATAATATCTGAACATGTGAACGACGATGCACAACGATTAAATATGAAAGTATGCACTACGATCAAATATGATCGTGTTTACGGCAATTAAATATGAACGTCTTAATGGCGATCAAATATGAACGTTCGCAACAACAAAAAAATATGAACCTGTGCAAGATAATCAAATATGAACGTGTGCAAGACAATCAAATATGAATATGTGCACGACATCAAATTTTTTTAAAGTGTGCAAAACGATAAAATATGAACTTGTGCACGACGATAAATTATGAACGTGGGAAAAACGAGCAAATATGAAGGTGTTCATAACCATCAAATATGATCGTGTGTACGAGAATCAAATATGAGCAAGTGCGTGCCGATCAAATGTGAACATGTGCACAACAGTCAAATATCACCGTGTAAAGGACGATCAAATATGAACGCATGCACGACGATCAAATTTTTGTAAAGTGTGCACGACGATAAAATATGAACGTGAGCACGACGATAAAGTATGAACGTGGGCGAAACCAGCAAAATATGAAGGTGTTCATCACCATCAAATATGATCGTGTGTATGACGATCAAATATGAACAAGTGCACGACGATAAAATATGAACGTGTGCATGACGATAAAATATTAACTTGTGCAAGGTGATCAAATATGAAAGAATGCAAGACGATCAGATATGAACGTGTGCACGACAATCAAATATGAACGTGTGCACGACGATCAAATAAGAACGTCTGCACGAAGATCAAATATGAAAGTGTGCACGACGATCAAACATAAACTTGTGGACGAGGATCAAATTTTAACATGTGAATAACGGTTAAATATGAACGTTCGCACGATTATCAAATATGAAATTTCGCACGACGATCAAATATGAATGTGTTCACGACAATGAAATATGAACTTGTACACGACAAACAAATATGAAGGTGTTTACGACTATCAAATATGATCGTGTTTTTGACATTCAAAATGAACCTGTGCATGATGATAATAAGGTCGTGTGTATGACGATCAAATATAAACGTGTGCACGACGATCAAATATGAACCTGTGCATGACTATCAAATATGAATGTGTCCACGACGATCAAATATGAACGTTGTACGACAAACAAATATGAATGTGTGCACGACAATCAAATATGAATGTATCCGCGACGATCAAATATGAACGTGTGCACGACCTAAAAATTGAATACTCATTTTCCCGAGTGTTACCGGATAGAGTGGGTGTGCTGAGCCATATTCCCGAATCCTTATAAAATACTTTACTGATAACATTTGGTTCCGGTCAAATGCTCCGATTTTTGCAGGAATTTTGTAAATTGTTAAAGAACCATTGTTTTGATGTGTATATTTTGGATGAATTATTCTGGGCCAGTTAAGTTAAGTTTTTGAGGAGGGTTTATTTGCAGCTGAATATGAAAATTAATATAAATATTATAAGCTTGATGGGTGCTGTTTGGATGTACGGTGGTTTTCGGTTTCCGGTAAGTTGAGCTCTAATTAGAATTTTTTTTTTTTTTTTTTTTTTTTTTTTTTTTTTTTTTTTTGGCTTATTGATTTATGAGGGGGGTTTTCTCCCGTACAAGTTTGCTTCAGGGAATCGAAGATGTATAATTTATTTTTAAATAACCCAGCGTCACAGTACTACAGATATTATTTTCAAGCAAGAACGCTTCACAGCTTCGAATTGAGCATTATTGTTAGCCGGTGATCTAAAGTTCATTCTAAAATCACATAATTAGCTTCAAGCTGAATGAATGAGCCTTTCATGTAAAGCTGTGGTGTTCTGACACTTCGTTTATTATGGAAGATTGCTGCTTTGATTTTAGTGGCTGAAATTAGAAGACACGTCGTTTCTGAGATAGCTTCTAGTTCAAGTATGGGTTTTGTAGATTAACCTCCAATTCTTCAAATGAGCGTTCGCACTCCAAATAGTGACACCATCCGCACGCCCCCTTTCAGATATTGTTTCACTTGAAAGTTCAAATTCAAATATCAAAAGCAAAAAGCAGGGGGATGAGAGGAGATGTATGGGGTAGTCCTACCTCAAGTGTTTTAACTGATGAGAGTGATTGATTTACCCGAACCCTGAGCGATCGGTCGGTAAGGTGATTCCAAACAAAATGGATTAACGGTTCAGGGAAGTTCATTGAAAAAAGAACTGCACATAACTTTTTATCGGTTACATTTCCGTATGCATCTTTGAAGTCCACCAATAAGACTTGTATAATTTTGCTTTGTTCCAAGGCTGCTTGGATGGCTTCTTCGAGACACATGATTCCGTGAAGTGTTGACATTCCCTTCCTAAGGCCCGATTGTGATTGCGGGATGAGGTCATTTTTTCAAACCGTTCAAGTCTCTTTTGGATCATCTTTTCATTATTTTCCCAAGAACAGAAAGTAGAGATATAAGTCTGTAAGAAGATGGTTTTTCTGGATGTTTACCTTTTTTACCATTTAGCTTAATGGTTGCTTTTTCTAAACCCTTGGGAAATCTCCTTTCTGCCATAGTCTATTATACAGCAAACGGAAGTTGTAATGGAACTTTTTCCCTGCTCCTTTTACCCAGCTATATCCTATTCCATTTTCTCCTAGTGCTGACTTTGTATTTACTATATCGAGGGTCGCCTTTAATTCATTCATTGAGAAAGGGTCAATCAGCTCCTCTTTGTGCTCTATTTTTCCATATAATTCGCAGACTAGTGGACGGCCAATTGATGTTTGGACTTTGTATTTTTGGTACATGTTAGAAAGAACTTTTGTCTTATGCTTGTCATCTTGAATTGGGGAGCCATCTATATCAAATGTTGGGATGATTTTTTCCAGCTGATCTTATTGCCAGCAATTCTATAAACAAAATTATGAACTCGGGCTATTGGGGTATTCGCGTCTAATTGTTCAAAAAAGGTGGATCTCGTTTATCTTTTCGCCATTTCTATGACTTTGTGAACTTTTGCCCCTGTTCTTTTCATCTCTATAAAATATTCCAAAACAACAGCTCTACTGAAAAGCTTTCTTTCTTTTTTTCTTTCCTTTACTGCAGCTTCTCTCGAGCTATTCCACCATATCTTTGGTTTCCTAAAATAAGATCGCAAACCTGGTTGGAGCAACTTTCTGGGTATTACTTTCTCTACTATATCTAGGATTTTTATTAAGGTTTGGGTCCTATTAGAGGGACTAGGTAGCCTCTGTGATTTTGAGTAGTCTTTTTCCTCCATAAATTGTTTCAAGACAGTCCTTGTCTGCTCTGCAATGTTGGAATTTGTATCTAGCTAGGGTTGGAGTATACGAAACATCTCCAATAGAAGTAAAAAAGGCGCAGTGGTATTATTGTAACTCTGGGATCAGCTTAATATTTACATTTGTCGAAAACTCAGTTGGGCAATCTGAACGTCTGTTGTTCCAAACCTTTTTTTTGGAGTTGTAGTGATTTTTTTTAGATGAAATGGGGTAATAACCATTAAATTTAGTTCTAGAATGGATTTCTCTACACTTTTCCTTGTCAAATTTTATTGTTTAGTATTTTCATATGGTAGGGTTTACGGGGGAGAATCTTTCCATGGAGGATGTTCGCTTGGGGGAAGGGACATTATATGAAGGGGCGCGGGATTTCCCAGCATTATTTAAAAAACGATCAGAAATTAAATAAAAAAAACAAGTTTTTTTCAACTGAAAGTAAGGAGCAACATTAAAACTTAAAATGAACAGAAATGATTACGTGTACGAGGGGGTTCGCCCCCTAGTCAATACCTCACTCTTTACGCTAAAGTTTTTTTAGTACTTTCAGGAACAGCTTTCTATTCTAACTAACCGACCTTTGTGATTCAGGGGTTTGTGATTCGAACATAATTCGAACTTCAGCGTAAAGAGTAAGATATTGACTAGAGGCGAACTCCCTAATGTACGTAATAAAAACATACGAATATGGAAATTCGTTACGTAATTTACGTCAGCTGTGAGAACACTAAAGTCTCCGAAAACTATGGTTTTATGATCCTGGGTTACATGTTTTATCACTTCAAATATATTATTTCTTTCATTTGGGTTATAAAATTAGACAACTTTGAGTAGTTTTCCATCATGTTGTAGGATTTCAACTGCAATTGTATCAATTCGTTAGGATATACCTTAGGGGCCGCCAGAGAATGTGGGATCCCTTTTCTTATCATCAGGGCTACACCCCCTCCTTTTCTTCCCGTTGATTTGTATTTCCTATATGTCTCAAACCATTTTATTTGATTTTTTTTCATATTATGAAGGTTAATTTCCTGTAGGCATATTATATGTACATCATGTCTTAGAATAAAAGTGGTTATCTCCGCCAGTTTGATATTGCTAACAGACACCAAATTCAATTGCAGGATATTTATTTGAGATGGTTTCATTTTAGTTATCTGACATTATAGTTGACTTTAGTTCTTCTTGGGCTGGGAACTGAAAATCCTCTTCACCTGATGAGCTGTTTGTTTTCAGTGATGAAACAATATCTAATTTGTCTATTTGTTTGTTTTGTTGTTGTTTTTTTTTTTCTTGATGTTTTGGCAAATTTACTGGGCTGCAATATTTTTTTTGCTCTTTTGGTTGGGTTAGCTTTGATGTTTGAATTGATGGGAGTTCGGGGATGGTTTCTGGTTTTGGTGGGACATCCAGATTTTGTTTGACCATTTGTAGCTGCTGCACAGCTGCTTTGCATATTTTGTTCCAAGTAGTACACTGATAGCGTTTCTTGTGTGAAAATATTTTTCATTTTGTGCAGTTCCATTGCTACTGTCAATGAGAAAATTAACTGTTAGATAAGTAGCTAATTTCTGCCATTCTTCTTTCTCCTTCATGGCTGGTATTGTTGGGTTTTTGTGTTGCAATTTGTTGGAGGGAAGTCTGGTTTATTGGTTGAATACCTGTTATCAATTGATTTGCTGGTTGAACTTTTTGAGTTTTATATTTTGATGTCAAAGGTGTAAGTTGTGCGTGCCTGCTAGGTGCTGTTATCTGTGTAGGTTTGCATTGGTGCTTGTGATTTAAGAATTTTAGCTGCTATAACTGAGTATGGCAGGTATATTTTATCAGAAAATCTAAGGATTTGAACTCTCTTCTGGTATGCGGGGCAAAACTGTTTTGGAAGAGATGAAGAACTTCTGCTATTAAAGTTTTTGCATAATGGTTCTTTTTCTTAACATCCGTCTGATTTCTGGTCTGATTTTCCACAATTAGTGCATAATTGTTGAGATTGCTTTCAATGGCTTTAGTTTTGCCGATGGGCCAGGCAGACTTTACACTGTAATGGCTTTGGTTTGTAGGGCTTATTCCAAATGGTCTTTCCATATAGTGAGAATTGTTTAATTAACTCTTTGGCTGCTGCAATTAGAATTGATTGACTTGGGTGGATATTATCATCCTTTCTGACACTCAGTCTTTTTACTGTTTTAGACTTCAACTAGTGCACCTGAAGTATCAATGAGTTCTGATTTCATTTCCGTCTCTTCTATGCCTAGATCAACGCCAAAAAGGACGTATTTAAAGGACATGGCATTTGTCGCAGATGCACCAGTAATCAAAGATCCTGAAACAAGGATCTGGCTTGATCTTTGCAGAATTTAGTTTGCGGCAAGTGCAGACAGGAAAATATAATTTACTGATCCATTTTGGCGGAAATTTATTTCAAATTCACTTTTGTAATGGGAAAGTTGTTTTTTCTTATTGCCAGGGAGCATTGTCTTGACAGAGGTTGCCCATTCCCTCATTTTTCCTTTTATTTTGACATAACATGGTATTCAGGTACCTTTTCTGAAGAAAAATGAGGTGGGGATAAAATATTCGATATCTCTTTCTTGATGAAGAATCATGCAGTGGTTGGACATGAAAAGAGTTTGGAGGTGTCTCAGACCACATTGTACCCTGAACTAGGTTTCTTGGTTGGGATTCTATCATAGAATCATTGAGATTAATGCAAGAGACTCATCAAGAGCTCCCCTAGTATGGGAGAGCCCTACTAGGACCTGGTCCCCTTTGTTGAAAGTCAAGAACTTTCAAATTAAAATTTCCAACAAAGATTTTAAAAATTAGCAACGTGTCAGATTTTTAAATCTGCTACTTTGCCAAACGTTTCCGTTCTATTTTTTGATTCCCTATTTATGTCCTATTTGTTTGGTGCTATGGTTTTCCGCCCAGCTTTTTAATTTTATTTTTTGTTTATTTCACTGTTCTTTCGGGCCCGAAAACGGAAAGCTGGCACAAAAGTTGTAGTCTCTTTTTCCAGTTCTCTGTCTCATTTTTCCAAATTTGGGTAAAATTTTCACTGAAGACGAAAATTTTGGCAGAAATTTTGTAAAATCGGCTGAAATTCAGCAAAATTCTTGATTTCCGCAGAAAATTCGGCATAAATCAGGTAGGGATTCGGTCAAACATACGAAGACCCAACCCCCCCAATAAAATGAGCCTCAGGATGCTTTTGCTTACAACACCAAATCTTATTTCTTTTGTTTTTCAGTGTGTCGGAAAATTAATCTCAGCTAATAGTACCAATACTCAAACTTGTGCAGTGTTGTGCAGATTTTCAGTAGCTCAACGCAAAAAAAAATATTTTTATTGAAACTCATAGATCAACAGCCTATAGTATGCACATCTTTCTTTCTAGGGGTGTTAACGGTGACGATGAATATTTTCCTCTAGCAGAACCACTGATTTTTTTTGGACCCATGTCTGACTATATCAAACTTCGCGCCAATCTTTCGAACAAATATGGAAAAACGCGATCCATATTTTTTTAACATCTCTTTACCTTCTTTCAAACTTTTATTGTTTCTTCCAAGACAAAAGAAATATTTGTTGCACAAAAACTCATACAATTTGGCCATGTAAGAGAAAAAAGTGTTTACATTCAATATAGGACACACTACAGCGCTATACATCCGCTATATTTAGCACTTTCGGGCGCCATGTGGCAATCTTGGCAGTAGAGCACCATCTGCAGAAAGGAATCAGATTCATTTGAACAAAATAGCAAATATTTTAAATCTTTCAAGGAGAGGGTTGTCAAGAAGGATTCTACACAAAGAAGGATTAAACAGAATAATGATAAAGGCTTTTATGATATACGGAAATGATGGTTGCCATCCAATCTTTGCAGAGTTTCTTGATGTCTTACCCCATAAGCTTCAATATTATATGCAAAATGAACCTTTCAAAAGATTGCAGAAAACGTAATGAATTGGGCCTAGGCATGGTCTCATATAGGCTATATCTTTAGTGTGACGTTTCTTGGTTAATATATACAAGAATCCATAAAACAGCATTCACATGTGTATAGCTAGTATCCCATGTCTAGCCAGGCTTCAATATCTAGGTAATGACCATTCACAAATAAAATTTGGTGCTTAGGCTAGCTAGACATGCTAGATAAGGTGTTTAGCTGGACTTGGAGTTCCAGACTATAGAGCTCAATGTCTAGGATTTTCAATTGCAGCCAATCAGAGTGTGTCAAGTTCCACTATTTTCATCATCTATGTTTATTTTTAAACTAAAATTTTATTTTTGTTTTCTCATTAATTGTTTTTTTTTTCATTTTAGACAAATATGCAACACCAAACATAATAGTCAAGCATACTAACCTAAAGGCAAATGTTTAGCTTATCTCATCCATTATTTTGTGACAGTAAAAAATAGGGATAGGCTAACAATTCTGACATGTTTTGCCTACATAAGCTACTGGCTAGAAATGACAACTCAAATCTATTTGAAACTAAATTCGTAGTTTTTAGCTAAGCACCAAATTTTACTTATGAATGGTCATTGCCTAGACATTGAAGTCTGCCTAGACATGTGTCAAGACATGGTATTCTAGCTAGACATGCATGTGAACTCTGCTTAACAGACACAGGGACAAGGTAAACACTAGGCTAGCCTATTTAATTCCTTTCCTATGCTCTCCCCAATATAATAATCAGTGGTAACCAGTGCATTATGCAGGCACTGCAAAGAAGTCAGTTTGGTTAATGCCAATGAAATAAAATAAAATAGGATGAATATATAATATTTTAGAAACAAATTTAGGCTATATATTTGCATGGTACTTTCCCATTATGTGGACACCTCTAAAAATTCAAGTTTTGTTATTGCTAACAGTGAAATAGGTAAGACAGATATCACCCAGTTCTAAAACAGTTGTTACAGTGTAATTGAGTGTAATTTGTGATCTAATATAAGTGTTAAAATTGCAATTTATGCTTTACTCCCCCCCCCCCCTAATGTGCCAATATATAGCCCAAATTTATTTATAAACTATTATAACTATGAAACTATTATAAACTATTGCTTTACCCTCACCCCCTAATGTGCAAATATATAGCCCAAATTTGTTTATAAACTATTATATATTTTATACATTCATCCTATTTTGCTTTATTTCATTAGTATTAACCAAACTTGACTTTTTACAGGTGTTGGCATAATGGGAAAGTACCATTCACACATTAGGGGTGGGGGTGTTGGG